>JAQFXT010000707.1:0-27700 GCA_034683725.1 Strigamia crassipes | reverse complement strand
GAGTTTCTCAACTCCTTCCCTATTCCCTGACCGCTGGTCACGCCGTCTTGGACCGCGTGGCCAGCGAGTACTTGGGTTGTTTGCATTGCACGCCGGTGTGCTACGCGCACACGGCGCTAACGGAACGGACGCTCAGGTCCATGCGGTCCGCAGAGCGTACACGCATGACCAGAAGCGATCGTGCATCGTTGGGGTCGCTTTCGGTGATGGGAGAAAGCCCAGAGGACTAACGCTGGCCATGCCGGAGGTAAGACTGTCCCTCGGGCGCTCTGGCGACCCCGTACACGCCACTTCCGGTCTGGCCGGTCCCCCATTGGTCACGTAACGGTTGCAGCTCCACCTAACGTTAGGGAGCTGCGACGGGGGTCGCGAACGTTGGCCAGTGATCGCCTGGCGGTCACAAACATAGAACAAATCATGATACTTATACAATAAACAGTATCTAGATAACGAAATGAGCTTGGATCAATCACACATATATCTGGTTAGCTGTGATTGGTCCTTTGAATCCATGTTGAATAAATCAGTATAACTTGATTCACATAAAATGCCAAATATTATTATTTAAACAAATAAATTATTTAGGTTAAATTATTAATAAAGGCAGTGATTATCAACCCCTAAATAAATAAGCAAACTTTCCAATCACATCCCCAATAAACTTAGTTAAGTACACAATATTCAAGGATGCAATCACTATGATCAACAACAGTTATCTTACACATTGTTGATCAGCGCTTTTAATATAGATAGGCAACTTCCGATTTATTAAATGATGACAATTTCTTCATCGTCGAAGATTCCGGACAGGCCCCCACGTGTCGTGATCCGACTTTATTAAACTAATGTGGTACTTACCTGTGGTATTTACTCTAGTATGGGATTAATAAATCAAACACTTTTAGTTATGTTTAACTAATTGACGAATATATTTTATTGAATCTTTATGTTACAGAATATATTTGAAATGTTGTCCTTGTTGGTCTCGGATCCGTTTAATGCGGATACGATGAGATGCTAACCTGGTCAGGGTTATGCCTACTCTCAATGGTCTGTTTCCTTTGTGTCTAGTGGGATTTTGCAACGTGGTCGAAATCAATTGGTTTACAGTGGCTGGAAACCGACTCCAAATAACTGGCTAGGTTTTCAACGCTGTCCGTGCGTGTTGGGTTAAGACTAACCTCGTGTCGCAGTAGTTCCGCGGCAACTGAGACACTCTCAGAACTCTTTATTTCTAGTCTTTGCCAATTCACTATATTGAGTATTCTGGAGTGACACAGGAGTTGAACGCAGAATCTAATAGACGAGCTGTTAGCTACACAGCTCCTAGAGCCACGAGTAATCGGGTCTCTATCCTTCGAGTGAAACACACAGCTTTAAATCCATATGCGAAAGCACGTGGCGTGGGCTACTTTTCAGTTATCGCAATCGTCTACACAGGCTTTGGTAGACAAAAGCTCAATATGAAATAAACAACATTATTTATTTACATCATTATTTACATATACAATAGTTATAATATATTCCCAAATTATTTGTGTATAACCCCGAAGAAAGTGCTCCAGGGTTACAACACATTAGACGGAGGTCTTTGCCAAATCTTGTCTAAGATTAGTGCACCTGCAAGGGATTAAGATATGCGCCTGCGTATCCTAATCCTTTGGACCCCTGGACAGCAAAAGTGTCCCTGGTATCCATTTCCTGTGTCCTGGGTATCCATATCCCCTATCATCCGATTGTAGGGATTCCCAGAGCCAGTGTCCCAATTGGAACACTGAGATAATCCTTACACTGAGTACAGGATATAAGAAGGTTTCCAACTGGAAACATCTCCTTGGCACCGAATCTTGAAACTGAACTATATGTAAATATATGTTGCACCTATCCAACAAATAGGTGTAGTTTTTCTCTGATGATGGAGACGCCTGGCCATTGCTGTCGTCAGAATCTGTTGTATACGTTGCCGATCTTATTGATTGATGCCGTCATACGCACTGTGTTGCACACCAAATAACTGATAGTGCTGTGGAAGCGATTTTATCTCAATAGATTGTAATGGAGAGTGTGCAAACATTAAATCTCTGCTCAGAATCAATCTAGCAAGTTTGGCTATTTTGTTCTGCACAAGCTTAGAGGCTGAAATACCAGCTCTCTGACTCAAAAAACCATACCGTGTATCCGCTGGAAACTGCCAGCAGATACAAAGAGTGAAAACGCGAAAATTTATCTCGAAACTCGCGTTTTCGCATCAAATTTGTGACGCTCACAATCGCGCATCAAACGCGTATTGCTCGCGAACGTCGCTTTGATGTTCCTGGTGTCTGCGCGCACATTTGCCGCGTGTAACAGACTCGTAATCGCCGCAAAACACGGGTAAAAATGCGGAAATCAAACGGAAAATGGAACAAAATACCTTGCATTTGTTTGCTGCCTGCAAACACATTCACTATTCATATATAGGACCTCTAATGCCTGTCTTGGCATGGAATGCTTGGAATATTTTTACCAAGTAAATTTGGCCTGTCCTTGAATAGTTTTTTCACAATGGTTTTCATTCACCTTGAAGTGAAAACCTTCTTCTGTGCATTGGATAAAGAACTTCTCAGAATACTTTGGAATTCTATGTTTAGTTATGAAAAGCAAGAGCTGCTAACATCATAACTTCACCCTGGAATGAACTGGAACAGAGTGTCAGAAAGTCATATCACATGACCGATGATGTCATCACATGGTCATGTTAAACGGACAAATCTTCCACTTACCAAGTGGTGCCCTCTATTGCCAACAAGGTGTACTAATAATGTAAACAAGCACCTTAAACATTGGAATAATGTTGGCAAGTCATCTACAAATGCAATTTCAACGGAATTTTGACATTTATGCAATCCTTTGGATACTGCTGGTTATAATACACATCTGAAATGTACATATCAGGAACTTACACGGTAGTTCCGTGTAAATTTACCTCTGTATTACAACACACTGAACGTTACCGGGCATTAGCCCCACGGCGCGGTGCGAATGGTGAAGTCGCCACATATATCCGAAATACCGTGCAGACGCACAATGATACGGATATTGTGTGGTGATAGTAAGTCCCTGCTTCGTTTAATTCGAATACCATTCTTGCTGGATGAAGAAGAGCGTTAAGCATAGTGTAATCCCCAGTCTCGCTACATTTAGTGGCAAGATTCCCAACACCGTCCTGTATTGGGCGAATACTGATTGTTGCAATCGACGAGTAACCTCGTACGTGTCCAATGCCTTGCCCATTTCAGTTTTACAGTTAAGCACAATGTTCATCCCAAAACGATGTTGTTGTGGCGATGCAGCACGAACGAACTCCGGATACCCGAAGACAAGTACACGCAGAAGAACCAACCTCACGCTCGAACTAAGTATTCGATCTAGTCTTATGTATAATTTTAGTGTACATTTAAAAGCGCCAAATGTCGGCATAGTTTTCTGTATAGTATTTACTATCTGTTCTTACATAACCGAAACCGCGGTTATTACACGTTATAATAAATGTAGTGTATTGAGAACTGACCGTCTCCATTTCTTGTACACACTCTTACTCAGGATTTACCATTTAATGTCGTGACTACCGAATTGACCTGTCATACATCAGACGACGCATAGATAGGCTTAATAGTTCTAGCCCTAGAACGTCATCGTCACATCATGTCCGGTCGAGTGCGGGCTCGGGAAACAGACCGCTGGGGGTCTTACTCGTGCCATGACACAGCACAGACTGCCTTCTTCACCTTGTGTAGATCCTGTGCACGCCACTTCTGGCTGTTGCCAGGTCCCTGTGTCCGATTGGCCAAAATTGGATCGCAGCTCCACCTATTGCTAGGGAGCTGCACAAGAGACCGCGAATGTTGGTCAGTGATCGTCTCACGGGCACAACAGAGCCAGATTAAAGCTTTGGGGCTGAGGCGCCGATAACACGGGGGCCTATGAATCAATAGCGGATTCGTAGATTGTGACGATGACGTTCTGGGGGAAGACCTATTGGACCCAGAGCATGCGTCATCTGACATATAGCGGGTCATTTCGGTAGTCACCGACGACTGAATGCAAATCTTTGGTTTGAGAGTGTATGTGCAGGAATGAGAACAAGTTGGCTTTTATCAATACATGACATTTATTAGCCCAAATATAACCGCGGCAGCGGTTATAGTTTACGCATCCGGAATAAAACATTTACATACGATATATGCCGACATTTGGCCGTTTAAATATATAATAACTTATATAAACACTAGCGAATACTTAGTTCGAAATCGAGAGGTGGTTCTTCCGTGTACTGTGATTTGGTCGAGACATCCGAATTCCGTGTTGCTGCACCGTCACAACAACGTCAGTGTCCAACGTTTGTTTTGTAGCGTGTAACGTCTTTTAGTGGAATTAACGTCAGGGTTATCTATACAATGAGACGGGGAAGGAATCGAGCACTCTCTAAGTTCTTCTTCAGGCATCCGCGCGGAATTTACCTAGAGTGTCTTGGGAATCTCACCGCTAAATGCGGGGAAACTGGGGAGACTGTCATGCTTAGCATTCTTCTTCATGCATCTGCATGGAATTAGGGCTAAACGTAACCGGGACTTACTATCACCACACAGCATCGCTCATCATCGTGCATCCGCACGGTATTTGCAATGCATGTGGCGGCTTCACCATTCGCACCGCGCCATGGGGCACACGCCCGGGAACGTTCAGTGCGTATGACGGCATCAACCAGAGGGATTGGCAACGCACTTGGACGGCTTCTGGCCACAGCAATGACCAGGCGTCTCCATCATCGGAGGGAAACTGCACCTATTTGTTAGATAGGTGCAACATATATTCTCAATATAGTCAGTTCAGTATTCAATGCCAAGGGGGGGTTTTTCGACTGAAAACCTTCTTATATGCATTTTGTCAACATTGGGATTCTCTCATGCTCCAATGGGAGCATGGCTCTGGGAATCCCCCCAATCAGCTGATAGGGGAAGTGGATACCCAGGACACAGGAACTGGATACACAGGACACTTTTGCCCCCAGGGGGTGAGGGAAAGTGGATACGCAAGACACCGGAACTGGATACCCAGGACACGGATGTGGATATGCAGGACACTTTCGCCTCCAGGGGGTGAGGGGGAATGGACAGGCATGACACGGAAGTGGATACCAGAGTACTTGATAGCCCGAGGGGTTGAGGGGTGGGGACACGCAGACACATGGCTTCATCCTAGCCAGGGGCACTGATCTTGACCAAGATACCGTGTGGGTCTCTCCCTTGGTGACGTCACGCTACATTGGCTAATGTAGAGTGTTTTGCTCTTTCAGAATACATGTAAACTCTATGGGTCCATAGAGTTTTTTCCACATTTTATTCTTTTTTTATAGCAGCTGGTGAAATGCAGGAAAAGCAGCTGCTTTTCTCTACCTTTCTCTTATTTATACATTAGATTTCGCGACTGCGCCATCTAGTGTCAATTTTTCGGACTAATACGGTTTTAAACCGTCACAAGATTCTCGCAGTTCTCGAAAAAAAAAAATTTTGCACAATTTCTTCAAACAAAAATTTACTGTAAAAATTTTTTTTTTTCAATTACAGTCTCAAATAATGGGTTATGTATGAGAAGGGCCGCAAAACTGAGATACTCAGAAATGACATCTTCGTAACATTTTTAAGAAAAATAAATTCATTTTGTGCCGAACAAATTTCATTTTTAATGCTTACGTTGAAATAATGCATTTCTATGTGAAGATAGTGCATCTTCATTTGAATAAAGTCCATTTTCTTGTGTATAAACTACATTTTCATGCGAAAAATGCAGTTTCACCTGAAAAACACATCTACAGATGAAAAAAAATGCATTTTTACATGAAAAAATTCATTTTGTGTGTTGACCAGGGCCCCTTTAGAACCGAGGTGATATTTCGGGATAAATTCTCCACGAGCTTCCTTTAATCTGGTCCTGACTGGTGGGACCCCTTACAGAATAGGTGTTCTAAAAATACTTTTTTTTATTATATTATTATTTATCATGGACTGGGGCCCCTTAGGCCCCCACTTTTCTTTTGATTTTGCCTCTCAAGAGCACACTTCCAACAGACTGGGATCACGGGCTACTATAAACTACCACTACTTCTACTAATATTTTTCGTTGCAAACGATCAACACCAACACGGCATCGTTTTCTCACAAAAACTATTCACAACTGTAGAATTAAACGCGGTGTATTATTTTTAAGTGAAATAAATTTTATCGCAACAATCCGAACTTATTTCTTTGTCTGAATTAGTAAATTATGCGCTTCAACTTCGAACTTGATTTCCAAAAGCCACCGCTAGAGGTCTATGACGTAAAGGCAAATTATTCGGATTATGATAGCCGAATGTAGTTTATTCGCTCATATTTTACACACTCCATCGGAAAAAAAAAATCCAAACAATAACTTAAAACACGAGAGAATATCAAAAAAATTCAACGCATCCGCGTTAAAAGCGTATCAGTTGTAGCGAGCCTTCGTGAACGTGTAAATATCGTAGGGCATGGTCTTGATATCGCATCGCCGTTCGCATTCACACTTCACACACATTCGCACCGGTCCCAAGGAAGACTGCTCGGTGATTTGTGAGTAAACCGGTGGACTATATAATCCTACATAGTAAAAGAATTGTCGAGTATACCATCTTTGTAATTGAAAATCCAATCGTGCGCGCTGAAATGTCAATGGCGATTAAAACGAACGATTCATCGGCCGAGCTGGCAACGAAAATCGAGGAATGGTTAGAATGGGACAAAGTAAATACAACAAATTGAAAAATATTGAAAATATTGAAAATGTTGAAAATAATTTGGTTTTAATTTTTTTTTTTTTTTAAAGAATTGCGTAACGAACGAGAAGATCAAGAATTTGGTCGACGCCAATCGCAAGGAAGAATTGCGAGAATTGTTGCTGCATCGTCTCAAATTTGGCACTGCAGGTTTCCTAAAAATAAATCTAAGCCTTCTAAACAAGTTGTAAAATCACACGCAACATTCGGCTCAAATCGTAATGAAAACATTTGAATCCATTCGACAGGAATTCGCGGCGCCATGGCCGCCGGCTTCAACCGAATGAACGATCTCGTCATCATCCAAACGTCTCAGGGCTTGGCCAAATATTTAATTTCCACTTGTCCGAACGTCAAGAAAGAGGGCATCGTTTTAGGTTACGATGGCAGACATAATAGTCTAAGGTTGAAAAAAAAAATTATATTTTTGAATTTCGAGACATTTTTTTTTAAATATTTTTTTGTTTTGAAGGTTTGCGCGGTTGTCGGCAGTTGCGTTTCTTTCGTGCCAAATTCCCACTTATTTGTTCTCGAAAATGGTTCCGACGCCGTTTGTTCCTTTCGGTGTTTGCCATTTCAAAGCGGCTTGTGGCGTCGTGGTCACCGCATCTCACAACCCGAAGGAAGATAATGGTTATAAAGTTTACTGGAACAATGGAGCTCAAGTATATTATTAAAAATTTATAAATGAGTACCGTATTACCTTACACTTGCATTTTTTTACATAATCGGAAAATATTCCACAAAATTACGATATATAACGTTAGTAAATTTTGTAATTTAACGCGTAATTACAATAAATTATTACAATTTAACGGAATTTCACACAAAATTGCGATAAATGGTTTGCAAAACGTTATAATTTGTATAAAAAAACGAGTTAAGGTGTTAGAAGTGGTAATACGGTAATAAAGTTTGGAAATTAAGTAATTAATTGATTAAATTTTTTTTGCGTTTAGATTATTGAGCCTCACGATAAGGGAATTCAAGATAGTATTTTGCGCAATTTAGTGCCCTGGAAGCTAGCTTGGGAGGACGGATTGGTGGAGAAAAGTTTTATTTGCAAAGATCCTTTGCACGAAGTCATGGAGCATTATTACAAGATTATGAAGGATACGATGCTCGATAAGTTAGTTTATCGCCATCTTCCCGCGATCTAAATGATTGGAAATGTTTTCATTTAAGCGAGCTTTAAATTACAATTTTTTTTGCGTTGAATTTTGTAATTCAAAACCTCGAATTTGATAATATTCAATTTAAATGTCGTTCGTGTTACCACGGATAAACATTTTGATAAGCGGATCGAGGAAATTTGAAATTAAAATTGAATGTTTTTTTTAATTTAGCGAATGCAACAAGAAATGCCGAACAAAATTCACTTACACTCCGATGCACGGTGTCGGGAACGCATTCGTGAGGAAAGCGTTCGAAGTGTGCGATTTTGCGCCGTTCGTGCCCGTCAAAGAACAAATGCTGGCCGACCCTGAATTCCCCACGGTCAAATTTCCTAATCCGGAGGAAGGACAGAGTGCATTGGTACGGATTTTAAATCGTTAAAAATGCGGCATAAATTGATTTGATTTCAGGATTTATCCATCAAAACGGCCGACGCCAACGACTGCACGGTGGTGTTAGCCAACGACCCCGACGCCGACAGATTGGCCATAGCGGAGAAACAACACGAGTGAATTAATTTTTTTTTTCGATTAATCGATTAATTTTTATCGATTTTTTTTTGTGGAATAGTGAATGGAAGATTTACACCGGGAATGAAATCGGTGCCTTGCTCGGCTGGTGGCTTTGGTTTTGCTGGAGACAGAGAAACCCAAATGCAGATGGTGAGTTTATCGGTATCGGTCAAATCAGTAATAAAAATATTTTCATCGTTGTAGCAACGGACGTGTACATGATAGCGAGTACGGTGTCGTCGAAAATATTACGCGCGATCGCCGAGGTTGAAGGATTCAATTTTATTGTAGGAATTGAGATGAAAGAATGTTTTGATTCGTTCGATTTGGGAGATTTATTATTATTTGCGTTTTTTTATTTATTTTTTATTTTATTTTTTTTGGGGTAGGAAACGTTGACCGGGTTCAAATGGATGGGGAATAAAGGACACGAGTTAATAGGCAAAGGGAAAACGGTTTTATTCGCTTTCGAGGAGGCAATCGGTGAGATGAATAATGAATTGGAATTGGAAATAATTTGAAATTTGTCGTTGAAATTGCAGGATTTATGTGCGGGTCGAACGTTCTCGACAAAGATGGAATCACGGCCGCCGTCAAGATAGCCGAAATGACGTCACATTTGGAATTGCAGGGTTTGACTTTGACCGCGCAGTTGCATAAAATATATCAAAAGTAAATAAACCCACGCAACAAAACCTCGTTATAACGAATTTTTGTTAAAACAAATTTTTCAAAAATGAATTTTGTGTTCGACCGTATTGATTAATTAATATTTATTTATTTATTTATTTTTAAAAATAGATACGGATACCATTTATGCAAAAACAGTTATTATTTGTGCCGTGATCCACCTACAATTTCTAAAATGTTCGCGAGGTTGAGGAATTTTAATGGAACAGACACAGTAAATATTACGGATACATTGTACTTATAACGCGTGTGACACGTTGTTTCGTTGTTAGTATCCGGAGGTGTGCGGTTCGTGGAGAATAGAGAATGTACGAGATTTGACTACCGGTTACGATAGCAGCCAACCGAATAAGCAAGCTGTACGTGCTTAAATCCTTTTGTTGTTTTGTTTTGTAATTTTTTTGATTTTCAGACACTTCCGATGTGTAAATCGAGTCAAATGATCACTTTCACGTTTACAAATGGCTGCGTAGCTACTTTGAGGACCAGTGGTACCGAGCCAAAAGTGAAATACTACACGGAATTTTGCGCAAAACCGATGCAAAAGTAATTTTTAAAATCGTGTTATTGGTGAGAAATGTTGAAATGATT
Organism: Strigamia crassipes; assembly: GCA_034683725.1. Lineage (NCBI taxonomy): Eukaryota > Metazoa > Arthropoda > Chilopoda > Geophilomorpha > Linotaeniidae > Strigamia > Strigamia crassipes. The sequence continues at coordinate 17,899 of JAQFXT010000707.1, read as the reverse complement.
TCGATTTGTTTGTAGTAACTGGGTCGTTCTTGAGAAAGAACTTTCGGAAATGGTTACGGGCATCATCGACGAGTTCATGCAGCCCGCTGAAAATAAATTGGTGCCACGAACCTAGGATCGATACGATACGACGCGATACGAATACAAATAATTAACCGGGTAGGAAGTAGCGGTCGAGATCAGTACCAGTATTTGTCAGCTTAGTTCCTCTTCGAAATGATTATAGTTTCCATTGTTTTATTCATTTTATTGTAATTTTTTGTGGACAAATTTTAGTCCTAAATCCTTCTAAGGTTAGTTATATCGTTTCTCTTTTTCTCTCTTTTCCATTCATGTTTTTTTTTTTTTTTTTTTTTGTTGTTGTTGTTGTTGTTGTTTTGTTTTTGTTGTCATTGTCACCACACACTTTTTTTTATGGAAAAAGTACGCTTGTAAATATTGTTTAATTATTTTGAATTCGAGAATGAGAAATTCTTGGTTTATTCTTTGACGAAACAAATTTTTATTTTTAAATTCAAGTTCTGTTTGTTAAACTCTCAGGAATGGGTGTTGAATAAAGGCTGACTGCGAACGAGTTACGTGGAGATCACTGTTGCGGTCCTCTATCCGGGCGGCTTATTACTAAAATAAAGACAATTCATAATATTACTACTATAATTAATAATAGCAATGACGAATAATACGGTTGAACCTCGTTTTAACGAATTCGCGAGGGACCCGAAAATCTGTTTGTTACAACGAAAGTTCGTTATAAGAAATTACGGTACAAAATGTTTTTTCAGTTCTGTAACTGAATACAAATTCATGTTTATCATAAAAAACATTATTTATTTATACACACGGTGATATGTTAATTTTTTCAATTTCAAAAATTCGTTATAAAAAGGGCTTGTGGGTATTAGAAAGTCCTCAAAAACTTGTTCTTTACAACGAAGTTCATTATATCGTAATTTTTTAACATGGTGTTCTATGGGAAACCAAATAAGTCATCTAGAAAATTTTGTTATATCGCGGTTCGTTATAACGAGGTTCAATTGTAGTTCAAAATTTGAGCAATGCTTGACCCTTATTTGTACTTGTGTGCAGAATGGGATGAGCAGTGCCTAAATTTAGCATTAAGTTACCGGCTGGCAAACTATGTAGTATCCACTGCGTGTATTTTACATGTTGTCACACCACTTGGCAACAAATTCAACTACTCCTGGATGTAGAGTTGCCAACTCCTGATTTGTCCAAAATCGTACTAAGTGAAATGGATACAAAATGCACTCTACCTTCATCTTTGCCTAGCTGATGACCAGCGGCTGGAACTGGGCCAAACTGTCGAGTGTCGTGGCTCCCTCGAATGGTCTGGGCGGAAACACATGAATGTGGGCATTGGATTGTGCCCACACTCCGCTCCGATTTGCCGGGGCGGTCACTAACCTCACTCCCTGGCTGGGAACAGGCACCAACAACACCGGCACCGACGGCAGCGGGTGTGCTTCGACCGGAACAACAGGTAACAACGGCGGCGGTGATGGTGATGTTGCGTTGGCCACTGCAGCGTCCGAGTGCTTATACATCGAGGTTGAAGGTTCTGGCAGGTGTGCGGCAGTCACCACGACCCCGAGCTGTTCTGCTGGTGTTGAATGATACCAATTTCACAGCTTCACACGGGCACGATGCTGAGTTCGGCGATGCTGGTCGCACTGCTGTCTGGCCAGATGATTCACCTGGTTCTCTGGCCAGGTGGGATTTGCTGCCCTCGCTGCCAAACGATATTTTTGCAGCGCTGCAGAAATGGGTTGCACCTGTACTTTTGGTTGTTTGCCCACAGGTCCTGGTTTCCCTGGCTCGTGCCTTGGAACATCCGGCCAAAAAAAATCCTAGACTTTTTTGCCAGTGGTCTTGTGGGTGCCACTGCTGCAGTAGCGGTCCCGGTCTGGGGCTGGAGCCGTTTAAGGGCTCTCATCCGGTCTTCCCGGCCGTCTACCCGCATCCAATTTGCTGTGCGCAGGTGCGCAGGGAGTGGGCAGCCGGGCGGCAACAAAAACGAAGCAAACCATCGTTGCAATGGCATGTGCAATCCGAGGTTTTAACCAAATTCTTCAAGAATTATTGGTAAAAAAAACCCGAATTGACAGAACTGGAGCGAAGAGCGGAAGCCCATCGACTTAAGGGGCAGCGAGCTTGCAACGCTCGAAAGGCCAATGCGAACAAGAGGGCGCGGCTGGAAAGGCAGCAAACCACGGCGATTAGTAACAATGGTTTAGGCAGCCAGGCAGCAGCACTCGACCCAATGGAGCAACCATCATCGTCGAGGCAAGCAGGCGACAGATTGGTGGATCAAATCGCAACTGACATGGCGGTTTTGCTAATTCCAGAGGCAGAAGCACTGCCATCGGTTGATGAGCTGGAGGAATCGCCATGGATCTCCAGAACCGTCCAGCTGCAAATAGACGAATGCGACCTGATGGGGCACGAGGAATGCCTAATGATGGGAATAGAGGTGGACACCGCAGAATTGCCAGGACAAAAAACCCTACTCGATACATCGTTTCCAACGGACGACGAGATGGATTTGTTAACGGATCCGGAGGATCTACAAAGGATGCTGCTGGGGAAACCACCCCACATAGTCGAGTCGGACGTTGTGACGACATCAGACCAGATTACAAGACCGCTGTTGCCACCGGTTATAACTGGTTATAATAAATGTAGTGTATTGAGAACCAACTGTCTCCATTTTCTTGCACAAACTCTTACTCAAAGATTTACCGTTAATGTTTGTGACTACCGAATTGACCTGTTATATGTCATACGACGCATACTCAGGCCTAATAGTTCTAATCCCAGAATGTCATCGTCACACCCTGACCATTCGGTTATCCCTAACCAGGTGGTCGGCGTGTTTATTCGTTCACCTATTTAAATTCTCAATTGCTATGCAAATTAGCATCCTTTGTGACGCTCTTGTAATTAGCGCCACCTGGCGCTCCCTGAATAAATGAGTTGTTTTACATTTATGCAAATGATGAATTCGGCTCAGTTTCTTCCAGCAAGATTATACATTTAGAATTGGACAAGACACTCCACGCGTTTGGCCAAGGTTTGGGTTGTGGAAACATAACCTAAAGCAATAGAAAAAGACATTAACGAGACTACCCCTAGACAACTGAATAAAAGCTAACTAGCAATAATACAGTTCTTGTGTCATTTCTTAATTACATGTCGTGCGTCCGGCGTTGTTCATGGCCCCTAGCCTAAACAGCGTCCATCCACTCTCACATAACAAGTAAATATATTTACAACGGAAAAACCTCGGTATTCTAATGGGAATATACTGAATTCACCAGTAAATTGGAAATTCCCTTACCAGATGGTAAAGATATTGTGGCGATGCGTACAAGTCGGCCAAATACTCCCCGGATTGTGGGGACTCTAGGAGTTGCCCCAGTCTTGCAGTACACACATGGACCACGTGGACCGAACAAAGGGGAAATTATATGATGACAACAATCCATGATGCCAACCGGATCAAGAAGAAGTCATAATTATTTAAGAAGTTATATTGTTTTATTCCATTAGTTTATAAAGAGCTTGAGCTCTAATTGTTAGTTTTAAGTAATGTTTAAATGCCAAATGTAGGCCTAGTGATTATATCAGTGTTAAATCTAGTGCCAGGATAATTCATGCCAATATATTGTGTAAATGTTTTGGTTAAAATGTTGTCTTTATTTATTTATTTCTCTTACACTTGCGCAAGCCCAATATCTCAGCTTTTGGTTAAGGTCTGGTTGAGGTTTTGGTCTTGTGAACTTAATCCCCTGAAGTGGTATTTCTTCCGAATTACCCACCCCAGGTCGACATCGTCACAAGTGGAGGTTCTACCGAGATAGGCCGCGTTTTACAATTCTAAAGAAATGTAAAAAGTGTAATTTGAGATATTTAAAATGACAAATATTTTGTTTTGGGTTTAAAATTCATTCTAGCATGAATAATGGGTTTCGCTGAAACTCTGTTTATTGTAAGAATGAGACTATTTTCTCTGTTGTGATTTTTAGGTTGAACCGCATGGTTAAATTCAAAAAGTCACTTTAGGGCTAGAAAAGTGTTATTAATATATTTTTACCTATTTGTTTTATTTTCCAATAAAAAGTAAAAAAAACGGTTATATAAATGTATGTTGTAATTTTTCTTCAGAAAATATAAACATGTGTAAAACTTCATCCCAATGTCCTGACCACTGGTCACGCAATCGGGGACTGCGTGGCCAGCGAGCTCTTGTTGATTTCTATCGTGCCATGCGCTAGGAACGCGTGACTAGGACGCTCAGGCACACAAAGCCAGAAGTCGCCGTGCATCATGACGGGTCTCTTGCGACCACAGGAAACGGACCACTAGGGTCTTACAGTCACAAAACAGACTGCCCTTTAGACATCGTGGAGACCCCATGCACGCGACGGTCTGATTGGCCATAATCGGACTTCATCGCCACCTATTGCTAGAGAGCCGCAGAAGGGACCGCGAATGTTGGAGTGATCACTAGACAGTCACACGGTTGTGTTGAGCACTGCTTCACGATCTTGCCACGCACAGATCAACATACCTGTTTAGCTTGATGATACTGTCATTCGCTGGCCACCATGGTCAGTGGTTGACTTTGAAGGGACTGTACACATAGCCCTACATGGAAAATACACTTTAGGAGCACTAATCCCTAAACATCAATTTCAATAAAGTCTTTCGTGCGATTTCTTCTAGGTGTGTTGTGTCAAAAAATTGTCGAAATTGGCGAAATTAATTTATATTTGACAAACTTGTCGAAATTTTGTGTGCAATATTACCGAAATTGGTGATATTCATTTCAGTTTATTTTTATCGACAAATAATAAATTTGTCAAAAAGTAGAAACATTTTCATAGATTTGTGGAACCTCTAACTGTAGTTGTAAAAAAAGATTACATTTTTAATATAAGTGATATACTTTTTACAGGCTCAATGTTATGCTGTTTGTTTATTAAATTTTTGCCTTGGAAAATCGCACTCTGAATACTTATATATATTTTTGTTCAAGTTTATACACGAGCAATAAATTAATTATTAAATGGATATGATCAGCGTCTTCTATCTACTTCAACGACAACACTATTGCACAGAATGTCGTAGGCAGTTCGATTATGTGGTAGGAGGAAAAGCGTAAAACAAATTGGAAAGAAGAATGCCAGTGAGAAGTTTTTGATGAATGACCGTAACAGTGCCCTGAACAAACAAAAGGTAAAGAAATATCAGTGGAGTTGGTACAACCGTTCCAACCAGAGCCGGGTCTCGCATTCTTAAGACAATATAATGCTAAAATGGCATGTTTATGCACAAAAATGGCATGTTTATGCACAAAAATGCCATGTTTATGCACAAAAATGCCATGTTTATGCACAAAGATGCCAAGTTTATGCACAAAAATGCCATGTTAATGCATAAAAATGCCATGTTTATGCACAAAAATGCAATTTTAAATGCAATTCTCAATGCAAAAATGAAAATTTTGAATGCAAAAATGCAATTTTGAATGCAAAAATGCAATTTTGAATGCAAAAATGCAATTTTGAATGCAAAAATGCAATTTTGAATGCAAAAATGCAATTTTGAATACAATTCTGAATGCAAAATTAGAATTTTGAATGGAAAAATTGCAATTCTGAATGCAAAAATGCAATTTTGAATACAATTCTGAATGCAAAATTACAATTTTGAATGGAAAAATTGCAATTCTGAATGCAAAAATGCAATTTTGAATACAATTCTGAATGAAAAATTATAATTTTGAATGCAAAAATTGCAATTCTGAATGCAAAAATGCAATTTTGAATGCAAAAATGCAATTTTGAATGAAAAAATTGCAATTCTGAATGCAAAAATGCAATTTTGAATACAATTCTGAATGCAAAATTACAATTTTGAATGCAAAAATTGCAATTCTGAATTCAAAAATGCAATCTTGAATGCAAAAATGCAATTTTAAAATACAAAAATTCAATTTTCTTTCACAAAAAAATCACTTTTTCTAAAACTTTTAATTTTACTCTAAACCCGGCCCCGTGCTACACTATTGGGTCATTTCAATTACCACGTAAAGCCCAAATCGCCACCTGGTTGGACCCTGATGAAGCCATTTCCAAGTTCTTGGATCCTACTACAGGAAACAACTTTTAAACCGAGAAGACTTTTACCGGGTGTTGCCCCGCCGGCCGTTGGCGTACCCCGGTGTAAACACATCGCCTAGAAAGTAACATAAACGTCTTTAATTTCTGATTATTATTCCTCGTTATTCGCATTGTGTTTTGTTTACCTCAAAAAAACAAACTACAAATCTGTGAATCACTTCTAACATGATAATTTCTGACGTCATTTCAAAAGCCAGGCGGTAATCTAAAAGATCTTCGTGAAGCGTCGCTAAATCGTACTTGTCGAGGTCTCTGCGTAGAATTGGTAAACGTTATTATTATACTTTAGATTCAGGTAAATTAATTGGCATAACCATCACGCAAAACGACAAAAATTGTCAAAATTTGTCAAAATTTGTCGAGATTTGTTAAAATTTTCGAAATTTGTCGAAATTTGTTAAAAATTTTTGAAATTTGTCGAGATTTGTTAAAAATTTTCGAAATTTGTCGAGATTTGTAAAAATTTGTCTAAATATGTCGAGATATGTTAAAATTTGTCGATATTTGTTAAAATTTGTCGAGATTTGTTAAAATTTGTCGAGATTTGTTAAAATTTGTCGAGATTTGTTAAAATTTGTCTAAATTTGTCAAGATATGTTAAAATTTTTCGAGATTTATTAAAAAAATTCAAAATTTGTCGAGATTTGTTAAAATTTGTCTAAATTTGTCGAGATTTGTTAAAATTTGTTGATTTTTGTCGAGATTTGTTAAAATTTGTCGGTTTTTGTCGAGATTTGTTAAAATTTGTCGAAATTTGTCAAAATTTGTCTAGATTTGTTAATTTTGTCGAAATTTGTCTAAATTTGTCGAGATTTGTCGCGATTTTTCAAAAAATTGTAGAATTTTATTCAAATTTCTGAATCATCTCATAATTTAGTCAAATTTTCTACAAATTTTCCAGAAAAAAACCTCAAATTAATCCGTATTCATTTAATTAACGCCTAGATTTACAGGGAGGGAAGCATTGATCGTTACGCCATCACACATCGCACTTACACCACATCGAAAAAATCAATTGCTATAAAAGTAACGACGAGCTTCAATAAAAAAAGAATGAAAAAATCTATAAATTCCGCTGCAAATCGCTTCCATAACTGCGGAATTGCAAAATCACGACCTGAAATTAAAAAAATACCAAACTAAATACATTAAAACTTGCTATTTTGCGCACTACAAAACACAAATGCAGCGTACCTAAATTTAGGTACCAAATGAAGCAATACCACAATTATGGTACCCAAAAATTAAATTACTACCAAATTGGTACCAAAAAATTGAATTACTACCAAATTAATACCCAAAAATTGAATTACTACCAAATTGGTACCCAAAAAATTGAATTACTACCAAATTGGTACCCAAATATTGAATTACTACCAAATTGGTACCCAAAAAATTGAATTACTACCAATTTGGTACCCAAAAATTGAATTACTACTAAATTGGTACCCAAAAATTGAATTACTATCAATTTGGTACTCAAAAATTGAATAACTACCAATTTGGTACCCAAAAATTGAATTACTACCAATTTGGTACCCAAAAATTGAATTACTACTAAATTGGTACCCAAAAATTGAATTACTACCAATTTGGTACTCAAAAATTGAATTACTACCAATTTGGTATTCAAAAATTGAATTACTTCCAATTTGGTACCCAAAGTTTGGGTACCACATGCAGTATACCAAAATTTATGTACCGTATGAAGTGATACCACAATTTTGGTCTCAAAAAATTAAGTATTTTTCAATTTAGTAGCAAAAAATTAAGTTATTACCAATTTGGTACCCAATTTGTTTACATTTCACGATTTTATACTAACCAGAGTCAGCTGTATTGACATTTGTATTTGTTTGTGCTTGGAATACAGAGAACAGTTGTCTGTTTGATGACAGCAAATGAGTTGAAGGGGCACTGGGTTGGTTCAATGTTTGGTACAGGTAATACGGAAACCCAGAGGTAACATTCTGCCAATAGTAACACTCGTGCAACCAATGATTCAGTGATTTTGCGTATTCGCTCACACTTTGCGCTGGATTCACTGTCGTGTCTCTAGCTGTGAAAATATAAATAAAAATTAATAATTCGATTAAAAAAATAACCAAATCGTTTCGTTACAAATGTTATTTTGATGTGAAGGCGACGCATTTGTAGCGACTCGATCAGTATCTTGGTCCGCGTCAGCCATTTTGGAAATAAAAAATAAAAAAATAAATCTTATAAAAATAAAAACAATTAAACTTTGATTTTAATAAATAAAATTAAGTTTTGAAATTATTTATAAACAATTATATTTATTTATTTGAATAAATCACTTAAAATAAAAATACAAAAAAAAGATTCTAGTTCTCTTTTCCATCGTCAGACTCCAGTGCGGAGTTTCGAACCGGTCGTGGCGATCGAGATCGGCATGATGGTGGCAAATGGAAACTAAATGTAGGCAGCGCAGCAACAGCTGTTTAATCACTTGATTAAACACCACCGCGTTTAGGAAAATGTTTAAGAAGCTGAAAGATAAAATCGAAGAAGTGCGCCAAACACCACCCAGGCTCCCGGTCCAATCCCTTGCCCAGGTACAACAACGCGACACCCAACTAGTTGGGCCCTACGGAGGTCGAGTATCACCACACCAAACACAATTTCATAACAACCAATCAAACTTTCAGACGCCTCCGCACACTTTAAGCCTCCAGTTTGTCCGATGACTTCAAATCTGTAGAATTGTGTCACAATTAGATGCCATTTAATCAAACTTCCAGATGTTTATAACATTTGTTTATTGGTACTACTAGGCTCGTGCGGTATTGACAAAATATCGCAATCATTGCGGTGTATTGCTAACCGCAAAAAATCGCAAAAATCGCAAAATTATAAAAATCATAAAAACCGCTAAACCACACTTTTAGATCGAAAAATACATTAATATGTGAATAAACGACACTTTTCGAACAAAAAATGCTTTAATTGGCACAAAAACGACATTTTCTGACCAGAAAATGCATTTAAACGTGCAAAAACAACATTTTTAGACCGAAAAATGCGTTTAAAATGCAAAAGCATCACTTTTAGACCAAAAAATGCATTTAAACATGAAAAAAAACTAATTGAAAAATATATTTTTTCTTTTTCTGCGAGAATTATGAGCAGGGCTGGACTGAGAACAAATTTAGTACCGAGAAATCTGGATGGGCCACCGGGAAATTTCCGGTAGCATATTGGCAGAACCTACCTGATTTCGGCAGCCGGAGTAACTAATCCATCAATTGGTCAAAAAACACTATAATGTTGTCCTGTATTAAAAAAGGGTTAAGGTTAGGTTGGTGGAAGAGTTACTCCGGCTATTGAAATCGGGCAGATTCTGCGAATATGCGGTGAGGTTGCGTTTGGATCGGATTGGACCGGATTTGCGCAAATCCGTATCCGATCCGAATGTTACCCGGATGGGAATTTGACGATCGGATCCGATCGGCGGGTTTCGGAAACATATAACATTTTATTTCAAAACCGAACAAATTTTTTTCGTTTTTGATCAAAACAAACAAATTTTTCTCGTTTTTGATTAAAAAAAAACAAACAAATTTTTCAGATTTTTAATCAAAAACGAACAAATTTTTCAGATTTTTGATCAAAAACGAACAAATTTTTCAGATTTTTGATCAAAAACGAACAAATTTTTCAGATTTTTGATCAAAAACGAACGAATTTTTCAGATTTTTGATTAAAAACGAATAAATTTTCCAGATTTTTGATCAAAAACGAACAAATTTTTCAGATTTTTGATCAAAAACGAACAAATTTTTCAGATTTTTGATCAAAATCCTAATTATCCGATCCGAACGCAACCTTAACCAAATCATTTACGCTTTACTGTTTGTTTATTCAGTATTCTCCCTTTGCATATCCGAAGAGTGCCGAAGCCGACAAAGACAAATCGCAACTGCTAATCGACTTGAACGACAATAGATCGGGAGAAAATACTCGCTTAGACGAAGACGAAACATCCAACGCCGATGTTTCCAGTCCGACCAAATCCGCGGGGGCTTTCCAATCGGTGGACCTCTCGGAAGCGAGTGCCACGTCTACGCCGAACCCGAACCCGAACCCGGCCGACACGAGGACCTCTTCGGAGTCTTTGTTCCAGGGGGAAACGCCGATACCCAGCTACACTCCGCCTTCGTATTTATTTAATCCACAAGTAAATGGATTTTTTTTAGGGAAATGTTAACTGGGGTAGTGAATTTTATGTTATTTGAATGTTGCAGTCGGATATGGAAAGCGCGAGCGAATACGAAGATTCGTCGCCGAAACTCGACGCGATTTCCAAGTCTGAGATTTACGAAGCATTTAGGAAAAGTCGTTTAAGGTATCAGAAGTATCGGGTAAAATATGCGGAGCTCGTCAAGGCGTATAAGGAAATTGATGCCGAGAAGGAAAAGATTCGGGTAATTATTAGTAGGCTTGTTCGGTATTGGTTTTTTGTCAATGCGGTACGGTATTCGCAAAATATTGCGATGGCTGCGGTATATTGCAAATATCGCAAAATACCACAAATACCGCAATACCGTGAACATCAACCCACTGAGGAAGACCGTGATAGGTCGAAAATGTTTTGGGTTATAACCATCTTTATTATGCGTATCTTTAACATGTCAATTAATCAATGAACATCAAGATAACCGTAGTTACACGAAAGAAGTAGTATTAAAAACCGTGAATATCGCAAATTTTTACATTAAAATTTAAATAAATAAAAAAATCGATGAACTTTAGTCATAAAAATAAGAAAACACTTAAAAACAATTGTTTTTATTATTTTCAAAGAATATTTAAATTGATTTTTGTTAAAAAACAAGTTTAAATATTCTTTAGAAATAATAAAATAATTTTTTTTTAAGTGTTTCCTTATATTTTTTTATTTTTTTTATTTCGTCAATTTTTGTTTATCTTTTGAATTTTAATATAAAAATTGCGGTATTCACGTATTGCAGTATTTACGGTATTTGCAGTATTTACCGTATTTGCAGTATTTACCGTATTTGCTGTATTGACTGACGGTATTACGGTATTTGCGGTAAACCGTGATTTGGTATTTTGGAAAAAAACCCGGTACGGTATCTAAAAAAGAAGACCTTCATTGCAGTATATCGTATTCGCGAATAAGCCTAATTATTAGTTGTTTGGATTTGGCAAATTTTTTTGATTTTATTGATTTTTTTTAGACCAAGTTGGGCGAAAGTCAGGATAAGTCTCTCAGGAGAATCGCGGAGTTGAGGGAGGAATCGTTGTTGGATAAGCAAGCGAAGAATGATTTGGAAGTGACTTATAGGATAATGTTGGATGAGAAGGATGAATTGATAAATGTGCTTCATACTCAGGTAATGGAAAATTGTCCGTGTTAGTGAAAAATTAGGGAGTTTGTCTATATGGGACATAAATTTGTCGAAAGTTGTCGTAATCTATGTAAAATTGTCAAAATTTGTCAATAACTTTAAACTTATTGTTATTCGAAGTAATTTTCGAAATTTATCTAAAATTTTCAGAATTTGTCAAAAAATTGTCGAAATTTGACAATATTTGACGTAAATTTAGTAAAATATTCAGTAAGTTGACATGTTTTTATGTGACGTAAATTGGCAAATTTATTTATATTTGACAAACTTGTCGAAATTTGTGATATTCCATGTAAACATTCAAAATATATTGATATTTGTCGATAATCGACGTACATTTGTCGATATTCGACTTTAAGTTGTGGAAATTTGTGGAAATTTGTCTAAATTTCTTAAAATGTCTTAAAAATTCTTAAAATTTCTTAAAATTTCTTAAATTTTCTTAAAATTTCTTAAATTTTCTTAAAATTTCTTAAATTTTCTTAAAATTTCTTAAATTTTATTAAAATTTCTTAAATTTTCTTAAAATTTCTTAAATTTTCTTTAAATTTCTTAAATTTTCTTTAAAATTTCTTAGAATTTCTTAAAATTTCTTAAAATTTTTTTAAAATTTCGTAAAATTTTTAAAAAATGTTAGAATTTCTTAAAATTTGTCTAAATGTACTTATATTTTTTTACTATATTCCATTATATCGCTTTTAAAAAAATTATATTTAATTATATTTTTATTATATTTTATAATGTTTTATAAATGATTTACAATAATGACAAAATGTAGTCATTTTGACGTTTCCACAGGTGCGGTTACTAAAAGATGGCGTGACAAACGACGTTTTGAAGTACTCTGCAAATGATTCGAACGAATCGGTTTTAAATTCCCTTTCCAACGCTGCTGCCGGTGACAGCGTAAATCAGGTCGAAGTCAGTTCCGATAACGAGGCTTTGCTCGAAAAAGTAAAAATACAAATCACCACCTTCTTTACAAAAAAATAAACATTCATTTTTAATTTCAGAATAAACGATTAGAAAACATTTTACTCAAGTGTAAAGAAAACATGAAAACAAACAAGGAGCGAATAACTCAATTACTAAAAGAAAAAAATGAACTGCAGCTGAAACTAGACGACACCGAACTACAACTGGAACAGAAAAACGTAAAAACTACAATTGCGCTCAACTTTATTCAATACTTCCATTCATTTTCACATTTAAATCATTTAAATGACTTTAATTTAATAAAGTACAGCTGTTTTTACATTTTTTTTCACTATTAGAGGTTCATTTATGCACTAGTGGCTAAAATTGTATTTTATGTGTTAAAAATATTAATTTTATTTTTATTTCTTTTATTATATTTATTCATCAATTAAAGTCATATTTCCTATGTTAAATCTTAGATTTCACACAACAACATAAACAACTCGGAGCAGACCCCGGATGAGCAGGATGTGGAAAAGAACGAAGAGCTTTATCTACTTCGCGTTAAAATCGAAGAAATAACTCGCGAGAAGGAAAAACTGCAACAAACACGTAACTAATTTAAATACTTAGACCCAAATCCATCATTGAAATGCAAAGAAATGATCAAAACTTGGATTTTTTTTGTGCATTTCATGGAAATTATTGTGAAGATGGGATATTATGCGATTTTTATTTTTATTTTTTTGGTTTACAATTTAAAGAAATGATCAAAAACCGTTAAAACTCAGTGATTTTTAACATTTTTTGATCACTTCACCAATGTTACCACAATTTCCACTAAAAACACCGAAAATCCAGAATTTTGCTTATTTCTTCGAATTCTTCACAAAAAATTAGAATTTTTATGTTTTTCATGGAAAATATTGTAAAGTTGTGATCGCCTCGCGGACACTTAAAACAACGATGGCCACCCTAGGCAACACCCACCAACGGGAGGGCGTAGCTGGCCGGAAGTGGTCAAACTGACTACTGGCCACAGGGCGGAACCGGAAGTGCCGTTGACGGAGTCCACAGAACCTCAAAAGGACAGTCTCGTGTGGACTGGCAGCGTGGTGGGTCGTGCGGCCGACTATGTCCTCTCCCCCAAGCAATGATGCGACCTGAGGCGGTCAAAGATGTCCGGGTAACACCCGGCGCACTAAAGGTGACGGTCTTCGGTGCCCGCACGGTCCTTGTTGGCCACATGGTCGCTGCTTGACATAGGTTAGGGTGTGGCAACATACCCTAAGTTGGAAGGCACTGTCTGGAACTATGCATTTATGCGTTTATTTTGATTTTTACTATATATATGTGCATTTATAGCCAAATATGGCTAAATATGCAAAAGAATTTTTTTGCATGCATTTGTGCATTTGTCCGGGGTCTATTCATCATCTATTGACATTGTTAAAGAATATACGCAAAAACGTAGTAATTAGACCCAAAACGTTTTTGACCATTACTGGTCTTCCTCAGTGGGTGGACGTAAATGTCTAGATTGTAATGGCCTCTCTCTAGACACGTGACGTGACTGAAATAAAGGTTTTTTTTATTCCAGTTGACGAAAACTCTCGCCAACTTGCCGAACAACCCGACTTACATCTCCAGATTGCCGAACTAACCGCAGCTCGAGCAAATCTGGAGCAAAACCAACACGAAACCCTTCAACTTATCCAAGACTTAACATCTCACAAACAAAACCACCAAACCCAAATTGACATTTTCTCGCAGAACCTAAAAACCACGATGGAAACCCTTAAAAAACACCAAACCATCGGTCCAAAAATACAACAACTCCCGTCCGACGAACCTGAAACGTTCGAAACCATTTCCGCTGCCCTCGTACACGTGATCCATGCCTTCCAATCGGAAACCGACGCTCTCCAGTACAAACTGGAAAGCAACGAAAAAATGACCCAACAACTAACCGAAGTCCACGATAGAGAAATGCAAGAATTACTCCGCCAAATCAACGTGTTCCAAGACGAAAGGGAATCGGTGCTCGACAACGTCGCCCACTACAAGCAACAAGTGACCAACGCCACCTTGGAGCTCCAGAAACACCAGTTTGCGTGCAACAACCTCGTGCACGAGAACGAAGAGCTCCAAGCCACCATCCAGGACCTCCACATCCAGATATCCACTACCGATCAGCAGCTCGGCGAAAGAGACGAAGAGATCTCGCAGTTGGCCGCGGCTAAAATGGCTGCCGAAGAAACGCTGTCGGCGCAGATGGAAGCGAAGCCGGAAGCGAAGCCGGACGACGAAGGACTCTCGCTTCTGCTGCACAAGTTTGAAAAGGAGGCGGAGGACAGGGATGACAGGCTGAAGCGCACTTTGGATGATCTGGAGATGGAGAAAGTGATGCGGCAGTCGTCGATCGAGTCGGAGCAGGAATGGATCAAGAAGTTTGAGGAGTCGAACGCGCTGGTCAATCAACTGCAAGTGCTGATCGGCAATTCGGAAGAGGAGAAGCGTCACGATCGGCAGCTGCTGGAGGAGACGAGCGAACGGCTGGCGCAGGAGCTCGAGACTTACCGAGCGGGCGAGCGGCGGCTGAGGGAGGAGCTGGAAGCGGTGCAGGCGCGGCAGAGCGAGGATCGGGCGCGGATCGTTGGGGAGTTGGCGAAATTGGAGGAGACGGTCGAGATGTTGTCGCGGGACAAAGAGGAATTGCAGCAGAAGTTGGAAAGTGACAAAGAGATCTATAGGTTGAAGTTGAGCGAACTGCGGGACAAAGCGTCGGAAAGCGTCGGAGCGTTGAAGGAAAAAGCCGACCGGCAGGAGGCAGAGTTGCGGGAGTTGACGAAGAAGGAGTCGGCGGCTTCCGGTAAGTTTGGACAGGAAATTGAGGCGTACGAAGAACAAATTAAGTTGCTGCAAGCCGAGAAAGAGGACTTGTTGGGAGAATTTGCCGGTGCTTGCCGGGAACGTGATGGTTTGAGGGAAGAGGCGCAAGTTTTACGGTCGGAGAGCATAAGAGTGACGGAAGAGTACGAGAAGTGTAGGAAGTTGTTGGAGGAGATGGAAACGGTATGCAAGAGCAGAGAAAATGAAATTGCGCAGATGCGGAAGGAGAAGATGGAATTGGTCGAGAAAAGCGAAGAATTTCGGGTCGAGAAGGAACGTCTGGTTAAGGAAATCGACGATGTTAAGCGGGAGAACGAGGAGAAGTGGGAACAGCGGGAGAGCGAGTTTGGTGAAGAATTGCAGGTTAAAATGGTGGAGTTGAAGAAAAAGGCGCAAGTAAAGTTGACCCAAATTAAGGTAGGTAGTGACGGTGTTCGTTCATTTATTTGTCGGTCAGTTATTCGAAGGTCATTTATTCGCCAGGAATGAATTGTATTTTGGTCATATGAGTTTAGTTTAGGTTAGGTAAGCTTAGATAAGGTTTGGTTTGGTTCGGTTCGGTTCGGTTCGGTTCGGTTCGGTGAGGTGAGGTTTGGTTGGATTTACCAGCGAATAAATGACTATCGAACAAATGACTGTCGAATAAACAATACGACCCCGTAGTGACCATAAGCTGAGATTGTAATTTTGTTTTTTGAATTTGGTTGTTGTGTTTTTCTTTAAATTGTAGAAGCAAATGCAGTCGAATAAGGATGAAACAAAGGTGGAAGTGATTCGGTTGCAGGAAGAAATTCTGAATTTGACTTTGTCCCATCAAACTGAAATAGAAAATGTAAAGTTGAGTGCTGATAACATTTTAAAAGACACAAAAATTGAGCTGGAAGAAAGAATTATGAATCTGGAGGTACGAAACTATTTTGCTGAAGATTCATTTTATCGCCCGCTGTTTTGATGGTTCAAATTTGTTGATTATGTTTTATTTTAGAGCCAACAGCAACTTGCTAGGGAAGAAGCTTCGATTGAAGCGAAAGCGGAAATTTGTCAATTGCAAGAAAAAATTTCAAATTTAATTTCATCTCACCAAACTGAACTGGAAAGTGTACAATCAAGCGCTGATAACGTTCTGGGAGAGTTAAAAACTGAATTGGAAGAACGAATTCGGAGTTTGGAGGTAAAAACATGACTACGCGGTTAATTTTTGTTTTGAAGTTATCTTTTTGGATTTAAAATAAATATTTGTTCAATTTTTATTTGAATTTTTCTTTAGAAACAACTGCAATTGGCTAGGGAAGAAGCGGCGGTTGAAGTCCAAACGGAAATGTGTCAGTTGCAAGAAAAAATTTCAAATTTGGTTTCTTCTCACCAAACTGAGCTGGAAAATGTACAATCAAGTGCCGATAACTTTCTGAAAGATTCAAAAACCGAACTGGAAGAAAGAATTAGGAGTTTGGAGGTAAAAGAAACGACACGCGTCACGTTAGCGATGATTTTTGTACCGACTTATCAAATTTAAAAATTATGTTGTTAACGTTCAGGCGAACCTAAAGCTGAAACTGTGTAAGGGTTAGGTTAGGTTAGGTTAGGTTGTTAACGAGGACCATTCGACTGCACGGCGTCGCTAACACGGCGTCGCTGGTGTTTGTTCATCTCTTCGACGAGCCATGTCTTCGACAGGTCATAAAAAGGGGTTATCTCTTAGACACTCATCTCTTCGACAGTACGTCTCTTTGAAAAACTGTCACAGAGACGAATGTCGAAGACACATATTAGGTGCATTCAATCTCCAGAAGGTGAATTGACTTCTTCGTCCGAAATGACTTCTCTAAACCGGATGTGACGTTTTTTGCATCACATCTCTGACAAGTCAACATGCAAGAATTCAAAGAAAACAATTAATTTTAATTTGTTTTGAAATCACTTTTTTGACTTATAGAAGTGACTTATCTTCCGCACCTGTGTTACCATTTGTTGTGGCGCCAACCCTCCCTCGTTAATCTTTTAATCCCCTTTCTCAAAATAAAACAGGGGCATTCTGAAATTTGATTTAACAAGTGTGTTCTATCGAGAATTTATTTTTTCAAGTCACTTCTTTAAATAATTTAAGGAGAAGACAATTCACCTTCTCAAGATTGAATGCAACTATTGTCGAAGAGGCGAACGTCGAAGACACGTATTGTCGATGAGATGATTGTTGAAGAGACGTTCCATCGAAGAGACATTCCGTCGAAGTGATAAACAAATAAATGTATATTAAAGGACACAAT
Organism: Strigamia crassipes; assembly: GCA_034683725.1. Classification (NCBI taxonomy): domain Eukaryota; kingdom Metazoa; phylum Arthropoda; class Chilopoda; order Geophilomorpha; family Linotaeniidae; genus Strigamia; species Strigamia crassipes. The sequence goes on along the minus strand of JAQFXT010000707.1, from coordinate 226 downwards.
TTTTCGCAGTATAAATCAATTTATTGGAGGCATGCAGTATAACAACCAGTGATGGAAGCCGATATAATCATGGAAAAGACAATACACGGTGGAGCACTGGATGGATACACATACATCCTTATAATTACATCTTGAAATAAGCAAACTGTCTAATGCCCCGTTCGCACTTGAACAACTTATGTACATAAGTACCCAACTTTTAGAAACTCTTGCGTTCACACTTGTT
>JAQFXT010000706.1:0-27711 GCA_034683725.1 Strigamia crassipes | reverse complement strand
TAAATAAATTCGGCTTACGGTAGCTTGTAAGGCACATCTCGATTGCGAATATAACACACTATTTTGAGTGTTATTCCAATACAATAAATAGACAAGTATTTTAGTCTCACTATACATTAGCAAGGTACTAGGGCTCCATGGCAAAAACTCACCCATGGGCCTACACGTCTGTCAGTACGCCAAGACAGAGAAGAGAGGAGATTAATTGAAGAACAGTTTAAATTACCAGAAGATGAAGTGGGGATACAACATCAATCGCAAAAATTGACAATCAAGACTTATGAAATATCAGCATTAGCGAGGACTAAAATTGGATCATTATCATGGGTACACAACTCCATAGAGGATTACTAATTGGTGTTGGTGATGTCCACACACAAACAAGTATTTGCATACACATCGAAAATTACGGCCCGTATAATGAATCACAGAGTCCCAGAAGCGTTTAAGTTAATGACCGCAGGAGAAGGTTTCCCAACTACTCAACAGAAAATATGGATTTTTCCATTAGCAATGCCCGACCATTGGCAATTGATGTTTTGGAGAGTATAACTTAATAAAGTATTTTGTTATAAGTAAATGTTAAATAAACTAAACATTTATTTTCCTACTAATTTGAGTAATTATTTTACCTGACTTTATCTGGCATTAGTCTACGGATACAAACTCATCCCAATATGCACGAACACATAACACACTGCAATCTATGGCGGTAGAAGTAAAATCTATATCATTGACGTCAGATATCTGGACTTGCAGCACCACCAATGAGAGTTTTTTTTAGTGTAAGTGGCCACTGGCTCACTGACCAATTTTTTTCACGCATCTATCGTTCTTAAACATCAGAACACAGTTGTTAGTGCTCAAACAGTATGGAATGTGCTAAAAAAAAAATAGATATAAAAAAAAATTTTTCCAGTTCAGAAAAAAATTTAGATTTGGAAAATATTGAACTAAGTTGGCACACACCTATCTGTATTTTATTTCAAAGTAACCAAACCAGATTAAAATCAGAATTGTCATTTATCGCAAGCCCAAAGGCAACTGCATTAATATTCAAAACGATCACAATACTGGAACACAAAATTAAACCAACAATACAGACCAAGAAAATAGTAGAAAGTTTACATGCTACATTTTTACCTGAATGCAGTCTTACAATACAAATAAATGCAAATGCCACATTCATGTTCAGAATGCGGTCTTACAGTACAACCAGACATTTGCAAATGACCAGAGCTCTCTTTTGGTTCAACTGAGACAACGAAATGTGCTCAGTGGATCCAGGGGTGACCACGAGGAGGTAGAGAGTTGGATTTTAAACCCCCGACACAAATCATTAATTAACAATCAAGTATCAATTTACAAAAATTATCTAACTCTAAATTATACATAATTTTTAAAGATAAAATAAAGATTTTCATGCAATTTTAACGTCATTCCATCGACGGAATGAAATAAAAATATTCGAATTGGGAGTTTTTGCATTAAACCAACTACATCTTTCAAATTATCCCGACACCGTACGACACGTTTAGAACGTCAAAAATGTAATAGGCAAGGACGAAACTCGAAATAAAATGCAAGTAAAATCAGCATTGCCATCATCCAACCGCAATCGTTCGAATCAACGGGCATCCATTGTTAGGAGCAACGTTGCCGAGGCGGAGGCAGTACGGGGTTCACACTAAACAAAGCACGATTTGCTGCTCGAAAGAGAATAAATCTTACGGGTTACACAATCTACGTACGGAGGCTTTGCGTAGACAATCAATTGAATTGCATTAATTGTTGCTTCATTTATGCATCTGAAAGCTTTTTTGAAACGAAAAAGACAAGTTATGCATTTAAAATTTTATCTTTGAGTCTAAAAACACCAGATTTGCACATAAAAGTCATTTTTTGGATTTAAAAAGAGTAGCTACACATATAAAAGCCTATTTGTGGGTCATTCATCGAAAAGAGCATTTTTCGGTCTAAAACGGCCAGATTTGCAAGTACAAAGTCGATTTTTGTGTCTAAAAAAAAATTCAAAATTTAAAATGTTCACCCTCTAACTTGTTAGTAACTTTAAATTATTCAATTTGCTCTTCAAATAATAATTTAAAAACAAAAGAAAAACAAAAGATCTTTCTATTGTTGTGACCGTCGTCCGGTCACTAGGAAAAGGGTACGGGCGTCCTTCGGCGCATAGCGCCGTTAGATGGCGCTAGCGTCGAGAGTAGGACGTGGGCTCCGGAAGTCAGCCCCGTAGCGTCTTGACCACTGGTCAAGGGAGTCTTACGCGTGGAACCATGAGAGACAGTCGCAGCACTGCTCTCTCCACAATAATGGATGATGTGTGGCCAAGACTTCCGAAGCATGTGACTGTAATACAGTTCATGGGGACCTGAGCGTCCCAAACTGTCTTGCCTTCATAGGCGAGACCGAATATGTACTTTGCCATCACTGACCATGCGACCAATGGCCGCCGTGGTCAGTGGTTGACTTTGGAGGGGCTGTACAAACAGCCCCTGCATGGGAAATGCACTCTACTAGCACTAACCCCTAGACAACCTGTAATAAAGCCATTATTTAAAACTAGTGCTGTCTTTGTGTAATTTCTTATAGTGTGTGTTGTGTCCAGCGTCCCCTGGCCCTCCCCTGGTCAGGATACGATGCCCAAACACTCACACGTTTTAACAATTCATGCCAAGCAATAAAAGAATTGATGTGACAAACGGAAAGCTCATGGTCTTGAATTACTGATGTTGTGAGTGTTTGGCTACGGTCACCACGTGGTCAAGGGGATGGCCACGTGGTGCTGGACGCAACACACACTGAAAATAACAAAGAACACACAAAGACGCACTATTTGAATGAATTGCTTTATTGTAAATGGTCGTGTCTAGGGGCCAGTGCACCTAAGTGTGATCTCCTGTTGCAAGGAGCTCCGCAACTCCTTCTTACTATTTTTGACCGCTGGTCACGTCGCTGTGGGGCTACATAAAATATCAACAAAAATCATAGAAAATAAATTGAAAACAATGAAATATCCATGTAAATCATGAGAAATAAATTGAAAACGATGAAAAACAATCGCTATAAAATTGTATACTGTGTGCAACGTCATGTTTGCAATTTGTATTTGTAAGCCAATGAAACGACACGTAGGGTTTGGGAAATTTAAGAGAACTCCTTTATTTTCTATAGCTACAGCTCTTATACTCTAGCTCGGAAATCGTGACCTCAGATAGTGACCACTATGTTAAATAGGGACACTCGGGGTCACTGTCCATTTGATGTCCCCTCCTTTGGCGGTGTCACGACCTTAGTTAAGGAACCTTGGAGGTCACACGCCCCCCTTTCCGAGTTCCAATCGTCCTTTGATTGGCGTCCGGCGTGAAAAGGTTTGATTTGTGCCCTGTGCGCTTTCCATGTCCGCCGGCCGTCGTCCAACATCACAGTGTTGTTACCCAAATGCTCGATCACTGTGAATGGGCCTGAGTACAGGTCCTCAAATTTCGTCCCACGTTTGCCCTTTGAGAACAGGACTCTGTCTCCAACTGCCACCTCAACCGCGTTGCGATTTGTGTCGTATCGCTTCTTTTGCATCGCCACTGCAGCGAGCAAGTGTTCTCGTGCTTCGCCGCGCCGTTCCCACAGCTCGACTAATGACCCGTCTGTTGGGTCCTCAGTCCAATCAATCGCGTCGGAAGTGTTTCCTGGTGCATAGGCGTGCACCAGCTCGAACGGGGTAAATTTGGTTGACGCCTGGCGATTTGTGTTTAACGCCCAGACGACCTGCTCAAGATGCGGAACCCATTTATCCTCGTTGGCGCTGAACTTTCGTAAGCCCTGGACAATCGACTGTATAGTCCGTTCGACCAAACCGTTGGCCTGGTGGTCATACGGCGGCCTGCTTTCGAGCGTTATGTGGTTCTCTTCGCAGAACCCCGTCATCTCGGCCGACACAAAACCTGTAAAGAAGTCAGAAATTATTTTATTAGGGGGGCCAAAGCGTTTTACGACGTCCCGGCGCAGGACCGCGATTGTGGTTGCGGATCTCGTGTCCCAAACTGGCGTTGCCACCACAAATCTTGTCGCCAAATCGACGATCACTAGGATATGTGTAAACCGCGCGTGCGGTCAGTATGGGCCGGCGTGGTCGATGGCAACGACCTCAAATGGTCTACGTGGAATTTCACGTGGTTCAAGCAAACCAGGGGCCTTGCATGTCAGCCGATTGTGGGTTTGGCACTGACGGCATGCTTTGACAATTTCTGTCGTTTGCCGTGCCATGTGGGGCCACCAGTGCTTCCCCTGCAATCGTGTGAATGTTTTTACCGCGTCAGCGTGTGCACTTTCGACATGTGCCGCATGAATTAATTCTGCCGTCAACTTTTCCGGTACCAAAATTTTTAAAACTTCTTTGCCCCTTTTTATTGTCTTTCTGCAGATCAGTCCGTTCCTGATGACGTAGTTTTTATCGTCCGTTGCTGCTCGTACGCACTCCTCGTCTGTGGCTTGCTCTTCCGCCAAGCAGTGATCACGCGCCCGAATTATCGCTAGGACGGTGCCACTGTTGCCGTCGATCAATCGCGACAGTGCATCTGGCAATGTGTTTTCACTGCCATTCTTGTGTCTGACCGTAAATGAAAATTCCTGCAAGTCCAGGATCCACCTGGCGTATTTGCGATTCAGATTTTTCTTTACTGTTAAGTGAGCCACGTCCCAATTGTCTGTGATAATTGTGAAGTTGGTTTGTGCTGACAAATAAAAACGAAACTTCTCCGTAACTGCCCAATGAACTGCGAGACACTCGAGCTCATTCGAATGAGCTGATTCGTACGACCGCGGAATAGAGCAGCTTGCAAACGAAATTCTCACTGTCTGGCCGTCCTGTTCCTGCTGGAGGCCGGCCCCCAGCCCGTCATATGATGCGTCTACGCTGAGTGTAGTTGGGCATCCGTTTTTAAAGTGCGCCAGCTCAATGCAGGTGAGCAATTCGGTCTTCATACTTGCAATGGCTACCCGGTGTTCGTCCGTGATTTGGAATGTCGCATCCTTACGAGTTAGCAACGTCAATGGTTTGACCTTGGCTGCAAAATTCCAAATAAATCGGCGGTAATAGCTTGCAAAACCCAAAAACGCGCGAACCTGTTTCACACTAGTGAAGTTTGCAAATTTCTCCACTGCCTTGAGGCGTGCTGGGTCCGTACGTCGTCCAGAAGCCGACACAATATAGCCCAAAAATCGGATTTCCCGTGTTAGCAACTGGGATTTTGTAAGGTGAATTTTTAACCCCTTGCGAATAATATTTTGTAATAAAGTGTTAAAATTCGTCAACAAGGTGCTGGTGTCAGAACTGCCTTGGCCCACGTCGTCAATGTAAGGGGCGGTATTGTCGATGCCCATGCATACGTTATCCATAACAGCCTGCATTATGAACGGGGAATTTGCCATCCCCATCGGCATCCGGAGCAATTCTTGGAGACCCAGCGGCTTCCAGAATGCAATAACTGATTGGTCACACTCGCGAATTTTTATATTGTAGAATGCCTGAGCGACATCTACAGTATTAAATAATGTCGGGCGATTCACCGTTAAGTCCTCCAGTGTTTCATCAATGGTTGGCATGTGGTATATTTTTAGGTTTAATTTCACGTTCAGTGGCCGCAAATCCAGCACCAGCCGTCTTGGTGTTGTAAGATTCGTAGGTGTGTTTACTACAAACAGTCGAAAGTTATTAGAGGAATTTGAAAGACGACATATGCCTAGCCCCTGCCATTTTTGAATTGTTTCTGAAACAAACCCCGCATCCTTCTCATTAAAGCGAATCGGTTTTTCCCTAATTGGCAAATTATCGGTCAGTGTTATGTCACACTCGACATCCGGGCACAGTCCGAGCGGTGCACTGTGTGTGAACGCGGCGTAATTGTGTACACAAATTCGACGTAACTCCTCTTTCTGGTTTGCCGTCACTGAGGCGTCTGCACGTGCCACCACCTCCTCGAGGTCTGTCATAAATTTCGTGTCCCCCTTGGGTTCCAAATCGGTAACGTTGCGAGTCGCCACCTCAAACAGCATGTCCTGCCTTGTAGACCCATTGCTGCTCAGCTCGTCCCATCTCCGCTCATGCTTAGTTGTCGTGAACATCTCGTGCGTTTTTGGGGTGTGAGTAGCCCGAATGAAATTAACTGCGCGAGAATGCATAACTGCTTTATTGATTGTCAAATTTCCTCCCTCTGAACTACACCAAGACATTTCGTGTTTGTCACGGAAATTTGTACCAAGTAACATTTCATACGGGGATGCATCCAACACTGCCACACTGTCCATATAAAAATGGTCATTCCCCATGGTGATGTTCACTTCTGTGAATCCGATTGGTGTTGCTGTGCCATTCAGGCCGTTCAAACGCATGTTAGAGGTGTTAGGACGGATGCGCGTTTTATCCTTGATACAGTAGCTCCTAATTAGACATACATTCGCCCCTTGGTCGAAAATTGTCTCCACTGTGCGCTGTGCTTCCTCCACGAACACATCAATAATTGAAAATCCGGTACTCGGATATTTTGACATGAACGTGCATAGCACCTGCTTCACCTCCGGCTTCAATGTTGCGCTTTGAGTGTCGGGCTGCGTGCACGTGAGTGACGTGTGGCCCTATGCATTGCATCGAAAGCACTGCGTCTTCGCCATATCGTCGCCCCTTTTGTAATATTCGGCATATCGCGATGTGCCCCCACGCCCGCGCGTCGTCGTGCTGCGACGCCCCTGCTCGGCCCCGGCTGTGCGTTCCTTGTGCAGCCCTGCAGTTGGAGCGGTCGTGCTCATTAGTGACGCGGTGCCCATGGTTTTGTCCATGCGTCGTAGGTGCGCCATCACCTGTGGTATTGACCAGGTACGTGTCATCAACAAATCCAGTCGGGCTGACTGGTTTGCAACTCCCTCAATCATCATAGAGATAACTTCTCCATTGCCAATCTGGAAATCTCTTTTAGAAGATTCGATAAGTGCGAATTTCTCCGCTGCATAATTTGACAGAGTTTCGCCCCGGGCCTGCGTCCTAGCGGCCATTCGTGACCGCCACTCTGAGTAGTCTTCGTTGGCACCCATGAACTCTGTGATCGATTGCTCCCACACCTCCCACTTGGAAATGTGGATACCTTGCAACAGGTACCAATTTTGCGCATGCCCTTTTAGCAAACCGTTTGCGTGCACCAATTTGGTCTGTTCTGACCAATTCCCCAATTTGGCTGCTTTATTTATACGACGTATGTACTGCCATACATCGTCGTTGCCGGTCCCCGCAAATGGGGCCAAATATTTAGCTGCGTCCACCTCATGTTTAACCCGCGTGATTAGTGCCGGGGGCGATGGTGGGGGTCGCAACGCCTGTGCGGCCAGTAATTCAATAATTTTAGATAAATTGGTAAAGTCTGATATCACCTGTTGCCCGTCTGTCAGTTCGACATTTGGTCCATTGTTATCATCGATTGCTGGCGGGTCGTGAGCTACATTAGCGAGGGTTCGCACATTGTCGTCGAACAACATTTCCACCAAACTGTCTTTAGATGCTGCTGCTAGCGCCGTGAAGCTTCGATCCTTGCACTCGGCCCTCAATTCGTGCGCTGAGAAGCGTCGTATTGTGGTAGCGTTCAATGATTGTAGAATGTCTTTATCGGTCACATTGTCTAACCTCATCGCCATCTTGGATGCTGGAATTGTCGCGTATTCTAGTAACTGCTCCTCGTGGACGTCACTTTTCCGTTTCGAAACGTTCGTCTGGCGTACGTCGCCTGTTTGTATCGTTCACGCGAACGAGAGTTCCCCGCTTATAAATATGTTTGTCCGGCTGTCGACTGCGCCATGTAAGCCAATGAAACGACACGTAGGGTTTGGGAAATTTAAGAGAACTCCTTTATTTTCTATAGCTACAACTCTTATATTCTAGCTCGGAGATCGTGACCTCAGATAGTGACCGCTATGTTAAATAGGGACACTCGGGGTCACTGTCCAATTGATGTCCCCTCCTTTGGCGGTGTCACGACCTTAGTTAAGGGACCTTGCAGGTCACAGTATTGTATAATTATTACACACGGTACACATTCCATTTAATCCATAGCGATTATTTTTCATCGTTTTCAATTTATTTCTCATGATTTTTCATGGATATTTCATTGTTTTCAATTTATTTTCTATGATTTTTGTTGATATTTTATCCATTTCCATTTATGTTCCATGATTTATGTTGATATTTAATCAATTTTTGTTTATTTTTTAATTATTTATATTGATATCTTACATGCATTTTACTAAAAACTTATTAAAAAATGAAATTTTCATCAGTTAATAACCCTTATTTCATCTAAAACATGCAAATATCATGATATTGTTATTGTAGTCAAACGCTTTTGCCAACCAACGTTGATACCGCGCATGTTTGAAGATTGTTTCTACTTTTAGATTGAGATGTGTTTTTCCGAATGTGAACCCCGTACTTGAAACCATTGTTCTTGGGAACAGCAGGCGGGCGCAGCGCATCGGATTTGTTCGTATTCTCGATGGTTTTTCTCTCATTTATTTTCATCCATTTGTTTCACTTTATTTCATTTTCAGTTCAAGTCTTTACTACTGATCCTCGTTGCTGTGGTTTGGATAAAATCGAGAGAAATTTGCGGGTTGCGGCAAATTGTGTTCGCCTTAGGCCTAACTGTCGTTCCAATTCAAATTTGCCGAAAATCTTGGCGTTGTTGGTTGAATTTAACTACAGAATTTCAATTCTAATTCGAATCTTTTTATTGCCGATGCTGTTCTTTATATTTGTATTTTAATATATATTTCCTGGTCGTGTTGATTTAAGCCGATCGTTGTTCAAATTGAAATTAGCTTCATTTTCTGGTTGTAAAAAATTTTATATTGAGTACTATTTTTATTTTTATACATTTGGGGGGGTAAAATCCAACTCTCTACCTCCTCGTGGTCACCCCTGGCAAAACTGACGACGTGGCACGTCTCAGTGGAACCAAAAAAGAGCTCTGGTCAAATGACTTATTTCTGTTTATTGTGCCATATCATTGTCCTAATTCTCCATACTTTTACTTGCTTTAAATATTGAACCCATTGGTCACTGGCTTTGAAGGAAAAATCAACCGGTTGCATTTGGGTCAGTTGTGTTTTCTTTCATAACATTTCGGTCCACACAGACTTTCACACGATTTCCACATTTCTATCGTCGTAGTCGTGATTCCACTTCTTTAAACCATCTCGTTTGTATTGTTTTGATACTCCACTTTCCGTCGGCTTTTACGAAATCGAGGATGGACTTTTTTTCTCTGTAGTTATTGCTGAACTACTTTCGATATCCACTTGTCAGTTCCAGTGATTCATCTAAAGTTTAACGTTGAAGAATTTTTAAATTAAAAATTCAGTCAAATTGGAGTTGTAATCAGTAAATGTACAAGGCGGTAGCGATTTCTGTCTAATTTTTCACATTCGTAAAATTGCATGTTTTGGTCGAAAATTCAATGTTTTAGTTGAAAGTTCATTATTTTGAATTGGAAATGAATGTTTTGATCGAAAATGTATGCTTTTCCTTTTTTTTTGGTTTCAGATTAATAATTTTGCTTAAACTTTTTTCCAGTTGTCAGGAAAATGTTAGAGATAAGAAAAAATAATTTTATTTTAAATTAGTTAACTTAATTATACACAAAATACATTTATCATGTAAACACTGAAAATATTTTACACTAACTTCTACAGCAGAACATGTGACATCTCAAATCAACAAGGATTTAATTAGTGCTGATGAGCGTGCGATGGGAAAATTCAAACTGTTACCATCAATATTTATTACGATTTACAAGAAATAATTAATTCACGTAATATTACAAATAATATATAAAGTGAAAATTGACTGGGTTTACTGGTTAATTAGATTAATATTAGGTAACAGGGTAATATTAGTCTGTTTCTCCTGTGATGTCATCAAGGGGGGGATTAGGAGTCACAAGACTGGTAATCCCACTCCCTCTCGATTTGAGTTCATAATTGGAGTGATTATTGCTAGAATCACCTCTATTGGAGAATTAGAATTAATTTTTCAATCTTTTTGCTGGTATAAATAGCCAGATTTCACTGGAAATCCATGTTTGCTTGCTTATTTTGGACTGAATTGATACTGATTGTTGATATGGACTGATTGCTAACCCCGATTGGTCCCAAATACGCTTCATGCGGCAGTGGGTTTCCTGCCTAACAAGTCAGGTAAATGCCTAAACAGCTTCCTGGCTAATTCTTTCTCTATAGAGGATGTAATACTTTTAATTTCTACTTCTCTATGTTGTGAATAAATTGCTTTGACTTCCTCAATGTTGAAAACATTAACACTTCCATATCTGAAAAGAGAAAATGGTTGTAAAATGGTGTTAATTTTGTTGTAAATTTGAATACTTGGATTTAGTTCCAGCAGATTCACAGTATATTAAAGTAGTATATTAAAGATCACATGCACTAAGTGCAATTTTTTTATTTTCCTGTTATTGGTACAAAAAAACTTTTTCATGCAAAAAAGGTTTGTTATTTAGAACAATTTAAAGATGTTTTGTTTATTACTGTACTGTATAGCTAAGTTGTCTGTGATCGTAGGCTTCGGGTGTAGGTTTTTTTCTTTTTTTTTCTTGCTAATACACCCTATAAAAATAGTAATCGTGCTTATACCTGCAATATTTATTTGACGCTCTAAAATAGGTTTTATATGTACTTTGTTTAGTTTATGGTCACACTATATCAGTTATATTCTGAACATTGCTGGTTCAACCACTTGGTTTATTCCATGCACAGATGAGTTTGAGTTTATCTGTGCATGTGACTTATATTTTCATTTAAATGTCTGCAGTAATATTCCAACAGAGGCCCGATGTGATGGTAATTAGTAGTTTCTCTAAAAAAATGTTTAAGGGTCATTAAATTTGGTGAAAATTAAACCAAAACTAAAACAAATTTCTAAAACCATAAAAAACGTCTGAAATCATGAATAATGGGTCCAAAACCCAGAAAAACCATCTAAAACCCAGAAAAACTTTCTGTTGTATTCACAACACTTCGAATACACAGTATCCTCATATGGTAAAAGGTAGACAAGAACTTCATAACGGTTCTCCTTTACTTGGAACCAAACATGTCTACAGAAGAATGTGTATCACTCTACACACTCTACATTGTCATAGATATTACCCATCCCCTCCCCCCCAACAATGGATAAAAACTCATAGCAATATTGTACATTGGTCAGGGGTTAAGTTCACAACATTCGTCCACACAATCTTGCTCATTATTTTCTTTAAATTCATGTACTTATATCTTAACATTACATCTCTAAAAATCACTATCTTCATTATCGTATTATAACATACTATATAAACTAAACCTACAGTCTATAATAAGCTGTCCTTTGTTTTCATTAATTCCTACATGCTTATCCACACAATATTTCTCTTTAACTGTTGATCCCCCTTTTTCTTTTTTCTTTTTTTTTATTGCGGAATCACCATACAATATTTCTTTCACTGCTGATCTCCCTTTTTCTTTTTTCTTTGCTACCTAATTTAATTCTTCCTTTGGTTCATTCTGTCCATTAGCAGTGTTATCGTCGCGCGGACGCGTTTGTGTTGTTCCCATTCAGTCGCTCTGTTCTTTCTCTCGTTCGGCTTCTTTAGCTTCTAAAAATCCAAAAAATTGCAATTAAAGAATCTAATTAAATTCTCACGTGGCCGTTATTGCACGCAGGCCAATGTGTTGCCAAGCATTCGTGATGCATCGAGCCGCGGTCGGGCTGGTCATCGGACGGCCGTTGTGCCCGACAAACAGTGGAAGGTTGGCGTAGCCGTCGATTTGTCGGGTCGGACGCCACGACGCGACGCGTTTTTCACCGCCTCAACTTCGACGACGAAAAAGCCGTCGCGCCACTTGCCGAGGGTCATCTGGGTTGCGCAGCCCTGACGCGCCGCGTTCGTCATTAGAAGCTCAGCAACGAGCGTGCGTGACCATGGTGGCCGTCATCTCTGGATCGCGGACTCAGGGACGTTTGAGCTATGCGTGCACCTCTTGCACATGATCGGACGCGATGAACGCGTGCGCGTCACGGCCGAGCGCGTTTGTGCTGGCGGCGGCCCTGCGCCTGGTGAGATTAGCTCTCCACATGCCCAGGCGCAGCTCGAGCGACGCGAGCAAATCGAGCGCCAGTCTGCACACAGCTGGCACCGAAAGCTCGCGGATGAGCGTTGTATAGTGACGAATGGAGCTAATCACGCTCGCTGTGTTCCCCGGCGCCTGCTCGCGCAAGAGCCGCCGAGAACCACGCCTTCGCGCCCTGCAGGAAAGTTGACGCTGCCGACTCCCAGGCGCGTGCCAAAAAGACGCGCACGAGCAGTTGCGCGAAATGCGTATGGCGTTGCCTCATCTCTGGCCCATCGCCGGAATTTCTTTGAAGCGACGGTGCTTTCCGACGGGATTAAAAAATGATAAAGTTCGTTCGGTGCCCAGACCGAGCGGTCGCGACGGTCAGCGTCGTTGGCACCATCGTCCGCGGCATCGTCCACACCATGGTCGGCTCCCGGACGAGGAGCGACGATATCTAAAAAAGAGAGAATGGATTGCGCGTTAAATTTTATTTTTTGTTTTTAATTTTTTGATTGAAATCTCGAAACCGGAAATCGAAATCCCAAAACCAGAAATGGAATTCCGCAATAAAAACAACGTTGGAAATCCAATTATCAAAACTGGAAATGGAATTCCGCAATAAAAAGAACGTTGGAAATCGAATTATCAAAACCGGAAATGGAATTACGCAATAATAATAAAGTTGGAATTCGATTTCCAGTTTTGATAATTAGATTTTCAACGTCATTTTTATTGCGGAATTCGATTTCCGGTTTGGATAACTCGATTTCTAGGCTTATTTTTATTGCGGAATCACCACACAATATTTCTCTTTCACTGCTGATCTCCCTTTTTCTTTTTTCTTTGCTGCCTAATTTAATTCTTTCTTTGGTTCATTCTGTCCATCAGCAACTGCGATCTAGTAGTTGGTCCAATTTTAGTAGTCCCAAGCTGTGTCACACTCTTTATTGTCTCTCTTGACTCATTCAATTTGGGCCCATAATTCACTACACACTACCTCAGAACATCTGGTGTAGCGGGTCCACTATTTATCAACTCTTGTTCAGCATACGCTCCTGACTCCTTTCTTGGTCGCTTTTCCAAGGTCACCGGCAATGCTTCTTCCTGGACAAACTAATGACTGCTGTTCTTCTTCTGCAACACTCAAAAGAGGTTTCCAGACTCGCTTCCACCTCTGTTGCACTGACGTCTACACCACCCATCTCCACCTCATTGGTAACTGGAACCTGGTTTTCTTGTTGCCGACACACGCCGCGGTTCGGCGAGGAGTCGACAGTTTGTTGGAGTAAACACTCGCCGCCCGCTTATCTTGGGCTGCGGCTTTGTCGGCAGTGGTAGCAATTGCTTCGAGGCCGGCGGCAGCGGTGCATGGCCGAGATGATGAAAATCGGCACCGAGGAGGTCATGCAGCTGGTCGTGCAGTCTCGCTCGACGGCCGGTGCTGCTGTCACCGCCGCTCGGACCAGCTCTCTCTCTTGCAATGGTCCCGTCGGTACGACATTAACGGCGGCGATGGCAGTATTATCGTCGCGCTGATGCGTTTGTGTTGTTCCCATTCAGTCGCTCTCTGTTCTTTCTCTTGTTCGGCTTCTTCAGCTTCTTAAAAATTCAATGGGACAAAAGAACTTATAGTTCTATTCTATTGCAAATAACAGGACGTACAGCCATTTTAAATGGTCGAATTAAAATTCACAAAGAAGGAAATGAGGAAAAAGTACGTCCGGTCATAAACACTCGACAGAATACCACCGCTGGTCTAAATTGGTGGCTGGCAAAAAACTTGCGTGGTTTCTTAACCAAAGTGGACACCGCGTTCAACACCACCATCCAATGGGTGGACAGCGTGAGAAAAGTTGAGTTAGGACCCACAGAGGAAATGGCGATCTATGACATCGAATCCATGTTCCTCAATGTCAATAAAGAGGCATTAGATGAGATAGAAAGATTACTAATAGAACAAGCGGACAACAATGGACAGGTCACCATCAACAACAAACAATGGAGTCTGGAGAACTTAATATGCCTCATCAAACTACGTCTGGAGGATAACACTTTCACATGGTTGAAGAAATATTTTAGACAAACTTCAGGCGTGTTTATGGGAAACAGTCTGAGTTTGTTGTTAGCCGAACTGGTAGCGAGGAAAAAGGAAAAAGAGGTTCTGAACAACATGAAAATGAAACTAAGTTGGTTCGGAAGATACGTGGATGATATCAATATCATTGGAACTAAGGAGGCGTTGCAAGATTTCGAAAACATGTGGAACAAAGAAGGCCCGTTGAAAATAAAACTTGAACGTCAAGGAGTAAACATAGTATTTAGATACGATGGCACGGATAGTAACTAGTACAAAGGGCAAAAGGAGGATAGCCACAAGGTGGTTGTCCAACCAATATGGGAGCGGCAGGGTTATTCATTGGAGTTCAGGACATCCATGGCACATAAAGAAAGAACTCTTATGGGGCGGCATGGATAGGATTAGGAAGGCGAACAGCGGCGTGGACTGTTTGGACGAGGGGATTTCCACATTTCTATCGTCGAGATTCGACTTCTTTAACCCATCTTGTTTGTATTGTTTTGGGTACTCCACATTCTGTCGGTTTCTAAGAAATCGAGGATAGACTTTTTTTCTCAGTACTTATTGCTGAACTATTTTCGACATCTACTTGTCAGTTTTAGTCTTTGATTCATCTAAAATTTAACGTTGAAGAATTTGTAAATTAAAAATTTTATCACATTAGTTTTGTAAACAGGAGTGGATCCAGTAAATGCACAAGGCGTAGCCATTGCTGTCTAATTTTTCACACTCGAAAATTGCATGTTTTGGTCGAAAATTCAATGTTTTAGTTGAAAGTTTATGCTTTTCCTAAAAATGATTTTATTTTTTGTGTCAGATTAATTTTTTTGCCTAAATTTTTTTCCAATTGCTTCAAGGGGTGGCCTGGCCTCCATGCCCCCTCTTTGGATCCCCCAATGCATTTAAAGAAAATGTTAATCAGAGATAAAAAAAAGTAATTTTATTTTAAATTAGTTAACTTAATTATACACAATACATTTATCACGTTAAAAACTGAAAATATTTTACACAGACGTAACATAGCACAACATGTTACCATCAATATCTATTACGAATTACAAGAAATAATTAGTTCACGTAACATTACAAGTAATAAATAAAGTGAAAACCAACTGGGTACACTCGTTAATTAGATTAATATTAGGTAACAGTATTAGTGTAATATTAGTCTTTTTCCCCTGTGACAGCATCAAGGGCGGATTAAGAGTAACATGACCGGCAATCCCACTCTCCTTCAGATTTGAGTTTATGATCGGAGAGATTCCGGCTAGAATCACCTCTATTAGAGAATTAGAATTAATCCTTTAATATTTTTGCTGGTATAAATAGCCAGATTTCACCGGCGGTGGGTTTACTGCCTAACAAGTCGGATAAATGCCTAAACAGCTTCCTGGCTAATTCCTTCTCTATGGAGGATGTAATACTTTTAATTTTTACTTCTCTGTTGTGAATAAATTGCTTTGACTTCCTCAATGTTAAATACATTAACATTTCTATATCTGAAAAGAGAAAATGGTTGTAAAATGGTGTTCTAAATTTGCATACTTGGATCTAGTTCCAGCAGATTCACCGAGCGTATTAAAGGTGAAGTAGCTAAGATGTCTGTGATCGTAGGTGCTGGGTGTAGGTGTTTTCTTTTTTTTCTTGCTAATACGCCTTATAAAAATAGTAATCTTGCTTATACCTGCAATATTTATTTGACACTCTAACCTAGGATTTCGATTTCCGAAGCTGTTTCTATTCATATTTCAAAACAGGAAGTCAAAAATCACACCCTTATGTTTTTGGAATTTGGATTTCCAGAGCTGTTTCGATTTGAAACACCGGTGTCACTATTCGGACAAGATTTATTGATTTAAACTGGCTATTTCGTTGAGATTTATCCTGTGCATATTTGAAAATTAACGACTTAAATTCTCATTTAAATGTTTGCAGTAATATTCCAACAGAGCCTCGATGTGATGGTCATTAGTAGTTTCTCTAAAAAAATGTTTAAAGGCCATTAAATTTTATGAAAATCGAACCAAAACTAAAACAAATGTCTAAAACCATAAAAAACTGGTCCTAAAACTTAAAAGAAAAACTTATCTAAAATCATGAATGATGGGTCCAAAACCCAGAAAAACCTGTTGTATTCGCAATACTCCGAATACACAATATCCTCATATGGTAAAAGGCAGACAAGAGCTTTACAACGGTTTCCCTTTACTTGGGACCAAACCTGTCTAATAATAATACAGAAGAATGTGTGTATCACTCTACATTATCATAGATATGTATCCCCCAACAATGCTATTCGTCGCGACAACGGGCCGGACGACAAGAAAAAGTCTTTGTTGCCCACCGGTCGCCGCGTGCGCGCCTCTCGCTGAGCGAGTGGCGCAGTTCTGACGTGCTCGGAGCATGTCGCGCGCGTGCACCTGGCAGACTTGATCGGATGCGATGGACACGCGCGCGCACTGGTGGCGGGCCTTGCGTTTGGTAAGGTTGGTGGACCACATGCCGAGGCGAATAGGTCGAGCGCTGGTCTGCACACGGGCGGCACCGACAGCTCGCGGATCAGCATAAGGTAATGGCGAATCGAGCTGATCACGCTCGCCGTGGTACCCTGTGCTTTCCCGCGCAGAGCGACGCCTGTGCGCCTTGCGGAAACGTTGGTGATGCCAAGTCCCAGGTACGCGTCAGGAAGGCTCAGACTTGACGCCGATGTTGGCAAGCAGTGCCGAGCGTGGCCTCGTTCTTGGTCCACCACCGGAACTTTTTTAAGGCGACCGCGTTTTCTGACGACACCAGGAACTGATGCAGTTTGCTCGGCGCCCAGTCCGAACGGTTGCGTTGTTGGCATTAACCGCAGCGTCGTTGGCAGCACCATGAAAAGTCATAACCCTGACGAAAGCTTATAGTGCTTCACCCCTGAAAAACTTGGCCAGGTGGAACTGTGCCACCTGGTTGAGCTGTCCTTCTGCATTAATTCCTACATGCTTATCCACACAATAATTCTCTTTTACTGTTGATCTCTCTCTCTTTTTATTTGCTGCCTATTCTACTTCTTTCTTTGGTTCATTCTGTCCATCAGCAACTGCGATCTAGTAGTTGATCCCATTTTAGTAGTCCCAGGCTGCGTCACACTCTTTATTGCCTCTCTTGACTCATTCAATTTGGGCCCATAATTCACTACCCAAACTAATGACGGGCCTTCTTCAGCAACATTCTGAAAAGAGGTGTCTGGACTCATTTCCACCTCGGTTGCACTAACGTCTTCAACACTCATCTCCATCTCATTGGTAACTGGAACCTGGTTCTCTTGTTGCTGACACACTCCAGTACACGTCTTCGGTACTCGTCTTCGAGTAGGTTACTGTTTGGAGGGGTGCCCCTTCTCGAGTATCTTCACTGCCCCGTCGATACGCTTTATTGCTCATTTCTGTGTTAGTCTGTGGTGCTCCCAACTGATTGCTACTTCCTCGTATTATCATCTTTAACCACGTAGACTACTTGCATTTCTTTTTCACAACTACCCCTAGCTGCTATGGGGTTTAGATGCTGGAAATGACTTATACTAGTACCTACTTCCAACTGTCTATCGGGCACTGCGGTCCGCTGATCTCCCAGGGCGAACCAAATCGAGGTGGTTGAACAACTCCTTATTAAGGAATAACTAGCTTTTCATCCCAGCTTTTCACTCGCCACAAACGCGGGGCCTAGCAATTAATGTATTAATTTATAACGTGTCAGGTCTAGATGTATACTCAGGTGAAATGTGGACTCAGGTGAGATGTGGACTCAGCTCAAGTAGCAGTATGTTGAGGCAACACTTCTATAAATGCAATTATTGCTTTTATTTATTAAAGTTTGGTACACAAATTCACATAAATGTGAATTTGTTTATTACAATATATATAGATCATGTGATGTTTGGTATATCACTCATAAATTGGGCCTGAGTCCGAATGGAACTCAGGCCCAAAACTGTAGATGAAAAAAGACACTGCTTGTTCAAACCGGAGTGTGTTTATTTGTGTTGGTTGCCAAGGGATATTTCTCTCTGGCAACCAAAATGCATTGTACAGATTGTTACAATAATTTGATAGTAGCTGTTATGATACACAACAGTACTCTCCTCTAAAATTAAAAAATGCCAAAAACGGGTCAGCGAGCGGCCAAGAAGGTGGACTAAAATGCCCAGGAAAAGAAAGAGACTCGGGGTTGTTAAAGACAAAGGGCTGGTTGAACGAGGGAACAAGGCTACAAAATAGGGGAGGGGGTTGAAAGATTTCATGTGCTAATGTCTTGAGGAACTGGGTGTTGCCCGGCCAGACAGATTAGATTTGCCGATGGCCACACGATGGCAGCTTTGTATGATCTGTAAGGTATTGCCCTTCTCCCTAAATATTTTAGCACAAATAAGTGTGCGTCCCACGCATAATCAAAGAAGAGGACCGCGAACATATGCATAAATTAGTTAAGCACGTATGAAACACTTAATATTCTAAGAATAGTTGAATTGTTGCAGAAAATGGCGAAACAGCACACTGGCAGAGACAAGTCACGTATCATGGAGTTGATTTCTATGAGTGCTTGAACTCAACTGTGGTTCAATTAATCACAATTTTTCACTTTTGTGCAGAAATTTGAGTGCAGCATTCCTTGTTTTGTTTGTCAAGGTGGTCACTTAGTCGCTATCATCTATTGCACTTGATTAAATGCACACATCTAGAAAGTTGGACTCATGATCATCTCAAATGATTGTCATTTTGGCATCAAATTAGTAAAAATCTCTTTTAAAAAAATTAAAGGAAAGACTAATTCTTTTACTTGTTCTGCAGAATAGAGTTAGG
The DNA here is from genome assembly GCA_034683725.1 of Strigamia crassipes. Taxonomy (NCBI): domain Eukaryota; kingdom Metazoa; phylum Arthropoda; class Chilopoda; order Geophilomorpha; family Linotaeniidae; genus Strigamia; species Strigamia crassipes. Next base: position 8,631 of record JAQFXT010000706.1, on the reverse strand, counting down.
CTGACCATACATATTTCAATTCAGGCCTATTCCAAATTTGATTTCAAACAGAAACGTTTAACTCATCTGTATTGTTTTTGTGCAAAAACGAAAGTTTAAAATCCTGTTGACTGCGCTATTGTAATGTTTGGTATATCACTAACGACTGCTTGTTTAAACAGAGGAGTGTGTTTATTTGTGTTGGTTGCCAAGGGATTTTCTCCCTGGCAACCAAAGTGCATTTTACAGATTGTTACAATAATTTGATAGTAGCTGTTATGATACATAACAGATCACAAATTTACAAGCATGAATTTGCTTATTACAAAAATTTTTCAGAAGATAGGCTAATCCAATTTCTGAATCAAAATTACTAAATTCAATGTTTACATTGATCAGAATGACTAAATTCAATGTTTACATTGATCAGAATGACTAAATTCAATGTTTACATTGATCAGAATGACTAAATTCCATGTTTACATTGATCAAAATGACAATTCAATGTTTACATTGACCAAAATGACAATTCAAATATTGAAGTGAACAAAATGACTAAACTCAATTAGAATTCAGAAATTGTAATCGGCAATGGAAAATCAGAAATAATAATAGAAAAATTAAAATCAAAAATTCATAAAATCAAAATCAAAAATTCATAAAATCAAAATCAAAAAAAAAATAAATAAATAAATCAGAAAATTAAAGCCAAAAATAAGAAAATCAGTAAATATAAATTAAAAACAGGAATTAAAAATCAAAATTAAAAATAGAAAATTACAAAATCAAAATCAAAATAGTAAATCAAATACAATATCAAAAAAAGAAAATCAAAAATGAAAAATTCAAAATCATAAATGTAAAATCAAAATTCTTGTGTTTTTATTTGTTGCCATAACCTAAAAAAAAAAATTAAAATCAATTAACATTAATGTCTAAGAGAACAAAATTTATTCCCTCATTATCCTCATCTAAAACAGCCCAAAAATATTTATGCAAGCTGTTCCACCGCAACGCCCTCTTTGCCAACCCGTTGGATTGCGGGTGGTACGGTGGTGCGTAAATGTGGTTTATTCCATTGCTATTTACAAACTCCGCGGGGAAAAATTGGATGCCATTATCAGACACTATCAAATGAGGTAAGCCAAAAGTGGCTAAAACACGATTCTGTCCACACATTACACATTTCTTTACAAAATCAACTATCTCCATATTCACCACAACTCCCGAGTGTCCTTCATGCAACAACTGTAGCATTTTCGGGCGCAAATTTAACAGGATTATTACCCGCTCACTTCACAGAATTATTCCATCCAAAAGAGATAATTCATCATATTTAGCCGCGTATGTCTTCAACACTGGTACACCTGACAACTGTCATGTTGGAAAAACCAGTTTTGGGAGTCAAAATGAAAACACATTTTGTTTGCATGTATCCCTGATGAGTGACTTTATTGAAGTGACCATGCACCAGAGTAAAAAACTCTCAACGCAAAACATGCATAAAAGTAGAATAAATCCTTAGTGGATTATTTATCACACAAAAGATCCGTTCTATACAAATAATACATTGGATGCAATTGGTTATTAAATCAACGCAAGGCATAGGTAATAAACATTATTGGCCAGTATGGCAAACCAAAACAGGCAATATCCTGTAAACAAATTGCAGAACAAATAAACAGAAAATATGAAATTACATTCAAGCAGTGCAGGTAAATTAAGCAAATAAAAATATAGTTACAAAACAGCAAGAGTAATCTAATTTCCCATTCATAGTCAACTCTCTATCCTCCGCCTTAAGTGCTTCCACCATTTGATTTTTGACTTTCCGATTCTTTAGAGGAAACGCTCGAACAGAAGAAACAAACAAACAACCATCCGGTAAGGAAAAAAATTTCACAAATTTGAATTTTTTACTTTTTGTTCTTTTCATTCTTTCTTTAATCTCTACGTGGCATTGTTATTGCTATTGTTGTTGTTGTCGAAGAAACGTTTGGACTCGGTCGCTCAGCTGTGCGAATATATAACGGTCGAGCAGCTCGTGCAATTGTTTGTTGTTGTCGATTGCTGCCCGTAGCTTGATTGATTGGAATTTGCCATCCGCGCCGACAAATAGGTTCAAGCTGTCGGCGAGTAGCCGAGTGTCAGTTTGGGTGAATACACGCCGTCCAATGGTCTTGGGCTGTGGTTTCGATGGCGCCGGCCACCACTGCTTCTGCTCGGGCCGATCCACTTGCCGTCCCACTTCCATTCGCTTCTGTCCCGCTTCTTCCTGTTCCTGTCCCTCTCTTCTCGCTCCTGTCCCACCCCTTCATGCTTTTCGTGTTTCTGTTGTTCCCGGGGAAACAAAACTGGTTTGGGAAAAAAGGCAAAAATGTCTAATGGTTGGACACAACACCAAACATCCAGTTTAAAACTTTGAGCATTTTAAGATAATAATCTTAAAAAATTCAATGAGAAAAATCATCCATTTTGTGTTGGATGACCAGAGCTCTCGTTTGGAACAATCGACCTTTGGTCCAGAAGCTACCACGAGGAGGTAGAGAGTTGGATTAAGCTCTCATGTACAAATAAAAAACATTTTAAACAAAAATTCACTACATATACACAGTGAAGACTTATTTCTCGGGGATGCGAGAAAGCATTTTGAAAATTTAAGGGACTTCAATAAGGTGAAAAGCCATCGTGAAGAACAAAACGGGGATAGAGAAAAGTGGATGGTCCAGGATAAAAAAAATGGTAGATGAAAGCAATTCTGTACGCAATTATCGTACTAGCATTCTAAAAATCATTTAGTTTGATTAAAGTAATTTAATTGCATAACCGGTGTAAATTGATATTTTAGAAAGCTATTTCAAGAACAAAATGTGGTCTAAACCAGCACTTTTCAAACTAGCAGACCGATATTCAGATTTCACAAATAAAAATATTGTGGAATGCACTGGCAAACTGAAAACATTTAAAACACACCAAGCAGTTTAAGTGCTTGTTTCCAGTGCCATATTTCCCTATAGGCCAACTAGGCCACGGCCTAGGGCGGCAAACTTTGAGGGGCGGCAAATTTTAGTTGGGAAAAATTTTTTTTTTTAAATGTTTAAAAAAAATTGTTAATTTTTTTTTTATTACAAATAACGGTTAATTTTGCAAATATTGCGCAAAATAGTGCTCAAAATTGCACAAAATAGTCCACAAAATCCTAAAAATCTCTGGGAAGAGAGCGACCCCTTGAAATTAGCTCTACTGGACACTTGGGAGGGGCGAGGGGGCAGCATTTTGGCTTGGGGCGGCACTTTGGCCTAGGGCGGCAAGTCTGTTAAATATGGCACTACTTGTTTCAACAAGTTGTTTAATCCAAATGACTAATGCAACAATATAAAATACATACATTATTTATTCCCCACTATTTGACCACGTTGAATGCACTAAATGTACGCAAGTAGAGAAATAGTAATATTCATCTCAGACACTACTCGGTACAAGTTGAACACAATTTTAACAAAAATCGTTTTCCATTAACATGATAGCAACCACCGAATTCTGATAATTCCTCGGACACACAATTGATTTTCTCAGTACATTTATACGGTCGGAACATTTTCGATTATTAAATACTGACTAGTTGCGGGAATTTGGTAAACATTTTCCAGATCCGGTACGGCCACGGCAATTTCGTTACTGATATCTTCGCCCGTTACGAGCGAAACATTTTCGTCTACAAAATACTGGCCAGTTACAGTTCCGGGATTTTCGTAATAAATTTCGTCGTAGGGAAAACACTGGTTCGGTGCGATCATCGAATTTTCGAAAGGCATGTACAGGCACGTTGCGGCCACGAGATTTTCGTAGGTTGCGGTCGAGTCTTTCGGCAATTTGTCGTTTTCGTCTGGGACAGTTAATATTGTCCCCAAAGTCGGAAAAAATTCGTTAATATTCGGGGGAGCTCAATAATCGAACTGCTCCATGTTCGACACGTCGCAGGGAAAAATTCGATCGTACTCGGCTTGGTCGACGACATCTTCTATTTCTGGATCGTTTTGGTAGTCCGTTTGTGTGTCCATTGCGCAACAGAATGTACAAAACTAACTGATGGATGCTTTTCGGGCTTATGTACGATACATATGCGATATAATACGTGCAGAATACGTTCACACTGCTTGCGACATAAGCAGCGACAGCAAATGGCCGCCATACCACCCTACGAAAAATCACTACGATTTTTTTAAATATTAAGATATGAAATGCGTTGATAATTTGAATATGCTTTTTTTTGCAAATTCCTTTTTGCATTAATTCCATTCCGAAACAACTTCTTCAAATAATGCATAATGAATGTTGTTTATGAAGATAAAATTATTTGGTGCTGAACAAATTTCATTTTCAATGCTTACTGATGAAATATTGGAAAAAAGTGCATTTTCATGTGAAAAATGTGCATTTTCATGTAAAAAATTTGCATTTTTATGTGAAAAATGTGCATTTTTGTGTGGAAAAAAAGTGCATTTTTATGTGAAAAAAGTTCATTTTCATGTGAAAAATGTACATTTTCATGTGAAAAATGTGTATTTTCATGTGAAAAAAGTGCATTTTCATGTACAAACTGCATTTTCACTTGCAAAAAACTGTATTTTCACTTGCAAAAAGCTGTATTTTCACTTGCAAAAAGCTGTATTTTCAAGTGCACTTAAAGTCATGAAGGGAAGCATACACAACATTATTCCTTATTAATGGGATTACAATCCGAATAATTAATGTAAAACAGTGGAATAAAGTTTTATAAGATCAGATAAATTTGAACTTTGCGGGATCCGGGTCGTCTCTTCTAAAAATGGCGCGCGTTAAACTAGAAATAACTCAGCGCTCAAAAGAGAGTCGCCGTCGGAATGCCTCTAATGGGTCTTAAATCCAAATTGATCTTGTGAAAAGATCGGGCTGTGCCTGAAAATAGGTGTCTAGGGGATTTTCAGAGGAAATAATTACTCGGAGACGAGATAGTTAAAATGATAAAAACGAACAAGTTTATTAAATTACAGAAATTCATTATACAGTACATATATTAACCTAGAGTAGTCATCCTTGTTTGCACACGACAGTTAGGTTGCCGTGGCATCCCAGCTAGGGGAGAATATCTGGGGATCAAACTCCCCCAAGTGTGCCTGCAGGATTTGCAGACACACGCCACTATTTCGCATTAAAGCAAATAAACAGACTTATAATTATTATAAAACAACACAGAATGTTTATTAACACGCTATTTACAGGGTGTTTGGGGACTCGACTTGAGCCCCAAACCAAAAGAGGGGTCGGAAATGAGTGGCCACTTTGGGTCACCACAACTTTCAAAATATCAAAAATTCTAACTAATCACTTGAAAAATTGTCTTCCAACTACAGCCGAGAATGTCAGTGCAGCGTTGTTGGATCCTGGTACACACCATTTGAAAATTGTACAGTATTATTTTCTTTCTATTTGTTGTATGTAATGGCTGTCAGTACGTCACCAGAGGACAGTAGTAAGGAACATCGTATTAGCCAATCATAGCTCAGTTGATTATCTATTAAAGCCATTTCGTATTTGAGTTGATCCGGTGATTTCGTGCAAATAGTAGCGGACAGATTTTTCAAAATCCATTTAATGTGTTTTGATTATTGACATTGAAGTAGGTAAGTAGCTGTTTGTATTCTCAGATCTCTTCTGGATTTTAGTTTTATGTGTTCTACGTTCTTTTCTGTACCTGCTTTTGTAGCAAAATAAAGACATGTTTACAGCGTGGATTTTTGGAGTCGACTGAAGTTTATTTCCGAATAGTTGACAGGAGTTGCTAAGGGCAACTCCTTGATTGTTGATATACTATACTTAGATTTATTACAATAGATTTGCATTGGTCTGCTAGTAATAATGATAATAACCCGTTGCACGGATGCAACATTCCTCCCCACTAAATTAAGGCTACTTTCTCACATAATCCTTGAGATGTGCCGGTGGTTTACGTTCCCTGGGATAATGCGCGCGTGATGCTTGTGGGACTACGATTTGTTGCGCATCTTGCACTATAACTTCATCTAGTTGCCTTGCCAGGTCATGTGGGTTTACTAGGCCTGCTGATGCGCTTGAAGGAATGACAAAACCTGATCGCGCTTGATGAGGTGTGAGCTGCGCCAGCGGCGACAAAAATGGAGTTGACGCTGGAGATGATTCCACCGACGAGGATGAGGAATGTTGTGGTGCCTCAGATGGCACGGACATCCGTGATTGAGGTGAGTTTGGTAAACTTGATGCGTTTACTGAATTTGATACATTTAATGAACTTCCTAAATTTGCAGTAAGCGTCAAAGGTGTGGCACTGAGTTGATTGGTGACAGGAACCAGTCTCAATGCCGCCGGCTGTACCCAAGATGGTAAGATTTGATTAGTTGCATTGTTTCTTAATGCTGCTTCTTGTTGCATTACAGGGGCCTCGGGTTGTGGAGATATTTGAATTGGTTCCACGACTGCTTCCCCCCTGTAAGCCCTTGTGTGGTTGAGATGTCTGACCACGACTTGACCAGCTGCAGACCGTAGTTCCTATAAAACACGACCTTTATGTGCAATAACTGTCCCTACGGCCCATTTCTGAGCACTGGTCTGAAACAACCTGTACCAAACCCGAGCACCCAATTGCAAACTTACAGGAAGAACCCCTGAAGTAGTCAATTGGTTAGGCGACATTCCCTGCCGGGTCCAGGTGTATACAGTCTGATGCCAAATATCTGAGATCTGGCGACCGAAGAGGCGAATTGACGGCGATAAGCCATCCGCCCTAGATGGGGTAGCGTGTTGGGTAATCAATATGCGTGGCAGCACCAATTCCCAGTTCGTGGACCCCGCTCGAGCTAATTGCTCTTTAGTCCAACGGACTGCCTTTTCGGCCAATCCATTGGTTTGTGGATGGTATGGAGGTGAGAACACATGATCAATTCCATTAGCCCGAGTAAAACCATCCATTTCCGAAGAGGCAAATTGTGGTCCATTATCGGTCACAAGTACCGTAGGAAAACCATGAGTGGCGAATACATGCCTCAGAATGCTTATAACCGCAGCAGAGGTGGTTGTTTGCAAAGCCGCCACCTCTATCCATGCCGAGTAGGAGTCTACTATGATGATAAACATCATTTGATGTAACGGGCCCGCTAAATCGACATGGATCCTATCCCATGGTCGCAATGGCTGTGGCCATGAAACTGGGGACGTGTGTGGTGCCAAAGGTCTCGATTGCTGGCACTGGTTGCAACTAGCCACGTAGGTCTCTATTGCCGCCGTCATACCCGGCCACCACACGTACGGTCTCGCTCTCCTTTTCATTGCTACAACACCAATATGGTGTTCGTGCAACGTCAACAAAAGGTGTGGCAGAAGGATTTTGGGAATGACAACCTTATCTAGAACATATAAAAGATGTCCGGCTACTGACATAGCGTGGCGCCTTTGCCAAAACTGCCTAGGCACCGTTGCGCTGCGTCTCTCCAGCCATCCCATTTGCACTTGTTGCAGAATTAGCTGCAACAAGGGGTCTGCAGCTGTCGCCTCCACGAGTTGCGTCCGCTTTAGGGGCGGATCTTCTGATGCAGATAACATGTTCAGATCACCAGGGTAAGCTGCATCGTCTCCCTGACCCTGGGGACCGACCACAGGGAGGGGAGAGCGACTTAAAGCATTCGCCTCCCGCAACTTGCGGTATTCAAGAATGTATGAATATGCAGACAGCATTAAGGCCCATCGAAGGAGGCGCGGGCTGATGATGTTCGGGATCGGGCGATCCGCGCTCAATATGCCCAATAGGGGCTTATGGTCCGTACAAATCATAAACTTGAGACCGGCAACATACGAATAAAATTTCTTCACCGCAAATATTATAGCGGCTGCCTTTTTATCCAGCTGCGAATAATTGCGTTCCGCAGCTGAAAGAGTGCAAGAGGCAAGGGCCACTGGACGCTCAAGTCCTCCGGACACCACATGTGCTAGGACTGCCCCCAATCCATAAGAGGAGGCGTCACATATAAGTACTATGGGTTTGCCCAGGTTATAATAAGTTAAAATCTGTGGCGATGTTAAAATAGTTTTGATGGTCTCAAATGCCTGTTGTTCAACTTGTCCCCACATCCAACTTCTGTCTTTCTGCAACAAGACATAAAGAGGAGTGGCGACTTGAGCCATGTTGGGCATGAACAAACTATAATAAGTCACCATGCCCAAGAACAATTTTAGTGTATGCACGCCCTTGGGCTCAGGCAACCCAAGAATAGCCTCGATTTTAGCAGGCGATGGGGCCATGCCTTCACTCGATAAAACATGCCCCAAATATTGCACTTGGGGTGCTACGAACGTACACTTGTCTAGACTGAGTTTTAAACCTGCTTAAACCAACTTGTTGAAGATCGCTATTAAAGCATCATAGTAGGTGTTGCGATCAAGATATCGTCCTAGTAAACCAGAACGCCAGGCATATTAGCAAACAAGCCATCAACAATTCGCTGGAAAATACCAGATGAAGGGGCGGTTCCAAACGGAAGTCTGGTAACCGCCATCAACCCTTTATGGTGTGACGATGTCGACCTGGGTTGGGCTATTTCATTAGAAATACCGCTTCAGGGGGTTTTGTTCACAAGACCAAAA
>JAQFXT010000705.1:0-27723 GCA_034683725.1 Strigamia crassipes | reverse complement strand
ATCGATACATCGATACATCGACGGTCAAAAACATCGATGTAGCATCGAAATTTCGATACATCGCAGGGCATTACAAAGCTGAATCGGCACAAAATGGCGTCCAAACCTGATATATGGCCACTACCTATTTCGCGGCACATGGTAAAATGCCAAACAGCCAAACGGCCCGGTTTTGCGAAAACGTAATTCTGCTTGTGTATGGACACTGGGCGTTAGCTTGTGATGAGTGCGAATTGTGTATTGGACTGGATTCGGATGGTGATGGCCGGTTATCGGCATCGATAGCGGCTAGAGGCCTGCGTGTGGTCGGGGCAGGCGTTGCCAAAAGCTTGCGTGTCGGCCGGCGCTGCACTGCACTGCAGTTAGCCAGCTTAGCGTGTAGAAATGACTTGGAAACTAAGGCAGATGTTTATAGGTGAAACCCCAGTTAGGAAGTATCTTTTATTAACAAAAAGGTAAATAAGTTACGTCTGATCACATGACCAGAGGAGCGCACTATAAGCGCAACATGAAAAAAAAAAAAATTTGGCGGTAAAATTGCGTTCGGCCACTTGTTTAGATAAAATAACGAGTAAAAAATGGGCCAAACATGGTGAGTATGGCGCACCATACACAAGGTTTAACATTCATGCTCGATGTTTTACCAGAGTCAATGGACTCTGGTTTTACTCATCGCAGGGCGCTACTTCCCTACGACGTACCGTACAATCAACAACTAGCTCGATATGACGTCATGCCAAAACCGTTCCGATAATAAAAACGCTAACAACCGTTATATGACGTCATATCTTAAACGCACCGAAAATAAAACCTTAATATTTTAAAAATCAATCTACAAAACATCACAAAAACAACAAAACCATTTAAAATTTCTAAAACAAAAACTTACCACCATTTAATTTATCCTTTTAATTAAATAAAAATCGCCGCTATCTCAACCCTAGCATGACCGTAGCGAAATGACGTCATCGCGCCTGCGCCATACCATCCCACGTGTTGCGATATTGAATGGCGGCTATGGAGTCAACATCTTTTTCACCAGGCGGTGAATATTTAGCGCAATGCACCGCCGATGGACGGCTAAAAATCTGGGAAACAGCGACCGGAACCCTCCAACAAGAGTACACACCCAGCGCACACTTGGCGGCGTCGTGCACGTGTATATCATGGAGTCAGGCGTACAGCAAGTCCGTAAGTGCACTAATTAAGCCTACCGGTGGCGAATAACACAAAATAATTGCCAAAAAAAAATGTTTTTATTTATTTATTTATTTATTTTTTTGTAGAAGTTGTCGAGAAAGAGGAAAAAAAGAAAATACGAATCGAGCGCTACGAATGACGAGCTTGAACTGATCGGCTTAGGGACGTTGAATGGGAATGTTTTGCTGTATAGTGTTAGCAAAGGCGATCTGCAGAGTCAAATGGTTGGTTTGTTGTGTGGTGGGATTATGGAGTGTTGTAGCATGTCGGTTTTATGATTTGGTGAAGGTGAAAATGTGTGGGAATTTTTATTTTTTGTGGTTTGGGTGGTGACAGTTGGTTGTGTTTGTTATTTTGGTCTTAAAAGTGTTTTTTTTTACGTTTTGTGCATTAGAATTATTTTTTTTCTGGTCAAAAATGTGAAATTTTTGCCAAAAAAATGTAAACATTTTGTTAAAAAGATTGAAATGTTTGTTTAAAACTTGCAATTACATGTTTAGAAATGTTTATTGTAGATACACGGAGTATTTTCACGGATAAAAATCTGTTTTTGCAATTAATATGTGCAGAATTAATTTTTTTTAAATAATTTTTTAAAGTTTTTATTTCATGTAATTTTTATTTTCGTCTAAAAAAATTTAATTTAGGCACCAAATGATTAATTTTTATCAAAAAAATTTGTTTGTTTTATTTAAAACAGATCAAATTTTGCTTAAAATTGACTCGAGCAACAAAATTTCGCTTAAATTTTGGCTCGGTAAGTCGAATTTCGGTGCAAAAACGTAAAAATTTGATCTAAAACAATCAAAATTTCACCTAAAACGATCAAATTTTGCTTAAAATTGACCCAAATAGTCAAATTTTGCTTAAAGTTTGACTCAAACGGTCAAATTTCGCTTAAATTTTGGTGCAAAAACGTGAAAATTTTGCTTAAAATTGACCCAAACAAGAAACAACCAAATTTCGCCTAAATTTTGATCCGAACAGTCAAATTTTGCTACAAAAACTTAAATTCTGTGAAATTTTGTCGCTAAAGTGAATTATTTTGAGTTAAATCAGCCTTGCTACGGCTCTGCACTGCGCAATACAACAGTTTGTGATTGTTATTTGTTTATTCACAGAGTGGCGGCCATGACGGAAAAGTGAACTCGATTAGTTGGAACGTAAATTGCGATTCGATATACAGCGCTTCGGATGATTTTCACATAGTCGAATGGAGTATACGGAGCGGGTCGGTCAAGCGGAAGTGGAAATGCGGCCATAGTGGTGTTAGTGCGCTGTGTTTGTTGTCGGATCAAAGTTTGATGTCGGCGAGTAGGAAAATCCAATGGTGGGATCTCGACAAGCATAAAACGGTCAAGGTGAGTTAGTAAGTGTCTGGGTTGGTTCGTGGGCCCCTTGAGAGGGGTCTGAATGTGAATTATACTCGTCCGCTATTTTTAATTTATCAATTATTATTGTTTTTTGAAATTTTTGTTTATTGTTGATAAATTTAACTAAGTTTTGATGATTTTTTGTAAACTTAGAGTGAATTTCGGCAGGTTTGACTTATTTTTGGTGAATGTTTAAAATGTTAGAAATTTTGAGAAATTTTGTTTAATTTTGACGTTTCGGCAGATTTGATGAATAGTCACTTTGTCGACTGCTTAAGCAGGTTTGACTGATTTTTGGTGAATATTTAATAGATTGTTAGGAATTTTGACAAATTTTAATAATATTTTACTAATTTTGACACATTGCGACAATTTTTTTTTTTTTTTTTTTTTTTTTACTAATTTTGACACATTTCAACAATTTTCTTAATTTTTTGATAAATTTCATCAAATTTCGATGAATTTTGAATCAATTTTGATTATTTTTGAGAAATTTCGTTCAATTTTGAGAAATTTCGATCAATTTTGATGAAATTTTGAGAAATTTCGTTCAATTTTGAGAAATTTCGACAAATTTTGAGAAATTTCGACAAATTTTGAGAAATTTCGACAAATTTTGAGAAATTTCGACAAATTTTGAGCAATTTCGACAAATTTTGAGAAATTTCGTTCAATTTTGAGAAATTTCGATTAATTTTGATGAAATTTTGAGAAATTTATCGAAATGTACTTAAATGTGTCGAAATTTATCAGATATTTGTCGGAATGTACTTTAAATTTGTCGAAATTTAACAAAATTTGTTGAAATTGAACAAATTTTGATATATTATGACAATTTTTGGTACATTTTGATACTGTACCGAAATTTGCCGAAAATTATCAACATTTATCGAAATGTATCAAAATTTTAACAAATAAGTTGCAACTAATTTTTATAAATTTTGATGTGTTTCGACAAATTTCAACGAATTTCGACGACTGTCCATAAATTTCTAACATAATCTATTTCTCACAAATCCCAGAATATAAATTTTCCGATTTCTTTCCACCTCTTTACCACAAATTCTTTTGAACCATCTTTTATTTTCCAACTAGAAATTCACCGGCCACGCAACTGAAATAATGCAGCTCCTTCACGTTTCCTACCCGAAGGATCCACCAGACACTGGCTACCTAATATCAGCCGCAGCAGACGACAGATATTTAAATGCCTGGTACTTCAATACTACAAATTGTGATATTGTTAAATTCCTATCCTAATTCTTTTTCAGGCTCTTACATAAGGGGTCGACGGACAGAGATGCGTCGGCGACATTTGCGCTGCGCGAAGAACCAGTTTCCATCGACATCACAACGCCAACATCGAGAGATCAGTCGCTGCTATTAGTAGCAGTGACGAAAAGCGGCTTGTTACAAATCTTCGAGCATCATTTAAATGGGTAAATAGATATTGTTTTTATAAAATTCTGTCTAAAATTTTTATTTTAGACCAAAAAATGCAATTTTTAGGATTACACGTGCAATTGAAAGTGTAAAACAGCATTTTTCGGTCTAAAATCTTGTATTTCAGGGACTAAACTGTATTTTTCGGTCTAAAGTCATAATTTTAGACAAAAAAAATGCAATTTTTAAGGTTCTAAATGTAATTAAACGTGTAAAATAGCATTTTTCTTTGTCTAAAATCTTAATTGTAGACCAAAATTGAATTTTTGTATGGTACATTTAATAAAATGTGCAAAACAGCATTTTTTTTTGGTCTAGGATCTCCATTATAGACTGAAAAATGCAATTTATAGGGTCACAAATGTCACGAAACGAGTAAAACAGCATTTTTTTGGGGTCTAAAATCTTAATTTTAGACTAAAAAATGCAATCTATAGGGTCACAAATGTCGCGAAACGTGTAAAACAACATTTTTTTGGGTCTAAAATCTTAATTTTAGACTAAAAAATGCAATTTATAGGGTCACAAATGTCACGAAACGTGTAAAAAAAATCAATGCAAAACACTCGATCAAATTATTAATTTCTAAATACATTTTTTTATATCATCAGACGCTGCAAGGAACCACTAAGCCCAACTACCACCGTAACAATCGCGACATCTGACGAGGAAATCCCGAGAAAAATCCCAATCATTTCTGCTCAACTGTGCAACGACGACGCCCGCCACATTCTCATCGCGTACGGCGACTCGCTGCGCCTCACCTTCGAAAAACTTGTAAAAAAAAAATAAAAAAAAAAAATAATAATCAATCAAAATCAATTAATCAATTAATCAATTTGCAGCCGTTCTCGGCGTCCGACACCGAAATCTGTCTGGCGCGCCGCGACCCCTCAAAATTCGCCGTCGCCGTCGAGAGCGCCAAGACCAAGATCAAGCAGCCGCACATCGGCAAAGTGAAGATGCTCGTCCCGGGTCACATGATGCCCAGCGCGCCCACCGAGCTCGCGAAGAAGCGCAAGCGTCCCGGCGCGCCGTTCAATCAGCTGCCGATGGAGGAGCGGTTGAGTGTTTTAACTATTGACCAGCAGTTTGCGGTCCCGGCGGGCTCCAGCGTCCCGCGGGCGCTAAACATGTCGAATTTGCTGGAACAGGGGCTGAGGAGCAACGATGAGGAGATGTTGTCGAATGTGTTGCTGCAGTCGAATGATGACGTTATACGCAGCACGGTGCCGCGGCTGCCGGTGCACGCTGTCATTCCACTGTTGAAGGAGCTGCAGAGACGAATACACGTCATTGGGAGCTTGTAAGGAAATTTTTTTTTTTTTTTTTTTTTTAATGAATTATTATTATTATTATTTTTAATTATTTATTTTTTTTTTTGTTTAGAAATCGGGGATATTTGAAGTGGATTATGTGCATTTTATCCATTCACACGTCGTATTTGCTGGCTGTAAGTTGAAAATGAGTGATTTGGTGATGTAATTGGCCAGTAGAGTGAGTTGGAGGCTTTAAGAAAATGTAGTTTTGGGTCTATAATGCATAAAAAGCTGAAAAGTTTTTTTTTTTTTTGGTGCAGAATGTCAAAAAAATTCAATTTGTAGGCACCTCGTAAGCAATTTTCGGTCTAAAATTGATTTTATAGTGTGAAATAAATGTTTTTGATCAAATTTTTGGTCTAAAATTAATGTTTTTGATCAAATTTTTGGTCTAAAATGTTTTTAGTAAATTTTTTTAACCTACAATTCATGTTTTTATCCAAATAAATTCACTTTTTTGGTCTAAAATTAATGTTTTTATTCAATTAAATTGATTTTTGGTCTAAAATTAATGTTTTTATTCAATTAAATTGATTTTTGGTCTAAAATTAATGTGTTTATGCAGTTAAATTTATTTATTTTAGACGTAAAATTACATTTTTTCGGCTTGTACACACGGGATCATCATTTGATTAAAATATGCATTAAATAGCATTAATGCGTTTAAAAAAATGCATTACTTTGATTATTGCCAGTAAAACACAAATTTACACATCGACAGTTCAAAACGGATTTCTTTGTCTTAAAGTGGCGTTTTTATTCACAAAAACTGCATTTCTATGTCTAAAATTAATTGTTTTTAATTTTTTTTTTTAGTGTCGGGATTTGGAAACGATGCTCGGGTCGCTCTACCAGCTGCTCGATGCCCGCACGCAAATGTTCGAGAAAATGTCCAGGCTGCAAGGAAGAATGAATCTTATACTTACACAGGTACCACAAAAATATAAAAATAAACCAATTTAAATGCTAAATTAAACGGGAAATTTGAATTTCTAGATTAAATCGAGGAGAAACGAAGGATTCTGTCCCCTGCAGTCAGAAGCGGCGCTCGTGTACGAGGACGACTCGTCCGACGGGGAAGCCGTCGACGAAGCCATTAATTCCGACGCGTCAGAAGTGAGTTTCTGCGGTCAAATCCGGTCGATTTTGTGATCACGAATTGTGTGTTTTGTTGCAGGAAAAGGGAGAAGATGGCGAAGACGACGAAATGGACGAAAATAGCGTCTGTGAAAATAGCGAGAATAATTTGTCGAGTGAAGAAACGGACGATGAATTTGAGTAATAAAATGAAAAATGAAAGAATTGTGGGTTTATTTTTTTATTCTTTAATCATTGTGTAACATAATGGATATAAATTTAATTAAACATTGATTCATTACATAAAAATAATACGATTGGTTGGTTTTTCAAAATCTAAATCTTTTGATGAATCTTTCACACGCAAGCGGCCATTTTGACTGCCATTTTAAATATAAACGTCACGTGATGGTGTGAAGTTGTTGACTGAAAAATGGTTTAAATGTATATTAATTTATGCACGTTTAAAATATATAAACTTAAATATAAATCTCTAAATATCTAGCTAAATATTAAATTAAATTTATTTCTCGATGCTGTCACTAGAGAGCATTTTCTTGTTTGCATATACGTAGAGACAAGATATCACGATTGTTTTACATTTTTTGCTCGGTTTGTTGTCGTGTGGTTTAATTTTCTAAAAAAAAATTTCCTTTTCGTATCCTGTTAGGTATAATTGCTGCATTCAAAAAGTCCATTATTCAGGTACGTCTTTAAACTGGTTCAACTGCATATTTCAGAGAGCCAATGGCCGACAAAAATTGTTTAAAGTTCAACTGCTTGTCGAGTTAAGAAATTTTTATTTCAAATCAGATTCTTGTATTTCATTCAAGTACAAATGTATGATTTATACACAAACAACACTCAAAATATTTTCACTACAATTTAATATCTAAATTAATACTAATTTGATTGTATATAAAAAAAAAAACATCACATAGAAGTAGTATCAACAATAAAAATTTGACCAGTTTAAAGGTCAAGTGCACCAAGTGTGTTTTTGTCAAATTCTCAAAGGAAACAATATAAAAACCCTAACTAGTTGTTAAAAAAATTTATTGGTGGTGTTTATTATATTATAATAACAATTACAATATTCTACAATACCAGTTGCTCAAAATCCAAAGCATCGTGGGACGATGACGTCACCGGTTTACGAGAACTGATGACTGTAGGACAGGAATACTGGGACCATGATGCATTGTATTGTCAACAACAAAAATTGGAATAACAAAAAAATTATTTTAACAATTATTTTAGGTTTTTATATTGTTTCCTTTGCGAACTGTTGAAAACACAACTTAGTGCACTTGATCTTTAAATATTTAAATAATTAAACTTTTGTTTTATCAGTTATCACTGAACGGAAAAGGTTTTTTCGTGGATAAGTTCTTAAATCGCAACTTATCTTCATCTAAGCTAGAAAATCTTTCGTGTCGAGTGTTCAAATTCGACCTCCGTTCGAACGTTTGGTTGCTCGAGCGCGACGCAAACGAGTGGTGGTGGGCAATTCGATCATGAGACGACGGTGCCAGACAATCGGTAAGATCGGCAGCCGGATGCCTATTTCTCGATGTCAACCGGTCAAAATTGCTATTTAAATGGCGGCTTTTTTTATCCAGATCTTCATGTTTAACTAGATAACTTTTGCGCTTTATCCGGTCACTCACAGATTCCTCCAAATCATTATCAACATCTAAATCAAGGCCGAAATCATTAACACTTCGAGCGTTATACTTGTAGGATAAATCTCTATCAAAATCTGTATTGGCTTTCCTATTTTCCCTCAACCTACTCCGTAAACCTCCGAACGAAGACAAATCATCGGTCATCTCTTTTATCTCCTTTTCTATGTTCTCCACATCACTTTTTCTATCACCCTTGTCCATTCTGAGCCGGCTTCTGAAATCTTTTTCTAATCCATCCAACTGCTTGTTTATTGACCGCGAAGAAGTCTCATCTTTGTCGTATTCGAATTCGGCAGTTTGCCGCCTTCTGGCGAATTGAGAATCTTCGAAGTCAACGCGCCGTTTCTCCAAGTCTTTGTTTACAAGTAAATCCCATTCGCCATCATCCGCGCATAACAGCGAAAGACTTCGTGGACGTCTGACAGTGCTATCAAAATCGTCTTCGTCTTGCCGGTCTTGGAGCAATTCATGAGTTCTTGACTTTGTGTACGAAAAGACACTTTTTGGTTTCCTGAGATCAGAAGATTCGTCTTTGTTCAGAAAGTCTCTTCTGAGGGAACTTGTCGATGACTCTTCGTCCAAGTGTTTGCTGCTTTCCATCTTGACCGAAGTGTGTTTTTTGCTCTTGTTTTGGTAATCTTCGACCGAACTAGACCGGTGACTCCATCTATCATCTTCTGCATTGATATCTTCGCATCTGTATTTGCTACTGACTGATGACTGAGAGCTTAGGCTGCTGTTTTTCTTTAGCGAAGAGAAACGCGAAGAACTTCTGCTTGAAGATTCTTCGTTGATCAGGGTTTTTGTATGTTGTTTGTCCTCTTCGGATACGCTTCTGGAGAAACTTCTGAAATTGCTCATTTCATCAGTTGGCATGCTTGATGATCTCGTTTGAAACTTCTCGTCACTTTTGTCCCAAGACATCTTGGAAGTATATGGTTTAAACTCATCGTCCAGATTGGTTCTTGCAGAATGCCAAGAAGAGCGTGAATTGTCTCTCGAAGAATCTACTTCTTCGGTTCTTTGAGACGACGAGCGAGAAGTACCAACTCCGGATGTGGCAGTACCAAAAGATGCATTATCACAAATGTTTAGCTTGGAAAAGAGGTCTTCCGCTCTTAGGTCTGAAAGGCGTGGCGATTGCTTGAAAAGCGGCTTCTTGTGTCTACCCGTGATCTCCGCTATTTTCGCTTTGGTTCTAGCCAACATGTCACAAAGCCAAGAGTTTTCTCCTGCAAATGTTTCAAAAATATCATCCAAGTCATCGTTTGAACCGGTGGAACCTTTGCTGTCGCTGCGTGTGAGCGGAACCTTTTTACCGGCGTTGCTTGTTCTCACTTCTTTAATGACTGATTTCTCAAAAGTGCACACACGAGACCTGTGCATAGAATAGCCTTGATGGGTTACCTCTTCAGAGTCCTTTTTAACTTCCCGGAAATATTGTTCTCCGGGTCTTTTGCTGGACCATTCTTTCTCATAAGACGAGAAGCGATTGACGTTCTTTTCCAAGTTACCAGAAACCTGTTCTTCTGAATCAGGCACCTCAGCTTTGGCATTGGATAAATTGTCTTCAGTTTTAAGTTCTTCTTTTGGAGGAGTTTCTATCGGAGTGGTTTTGTTTACCGCATCGCTCTTATTCCCAACTTCTTCTGTTGCCGCATTATCCGAAGGTTCTTCTGCAATGGTTTCTGGCTTCAAGTCATTTTCTGTTGTAATAGATGCAGCAGAACCCCAAGTGATGTCATCAGCCTCAGCTCCTGTTACAGTGTCCAAACTCTTAAGGCTTTGTTCACTCGAAGTGGTCAATACGTTCAATGACAAAGAATCGTAATCACTGTTGAGGTCAACACTGCTTGAAGGCTTAGGGTTTTGAAAGCTCTTTGAGTTATTAATATCAATTTCAGGAGTATTTTCTTCGCTCGAAGTTTCGGAGTGGTCTGAATGGCCATCTGATGCTAATGCCAATTCTGCAGCGGACATTTGTTCCTTTGAATTATTCATGGTTGCAACAGTGGTGCTTTTCTGCTGAACAGATTGCTCATCTTCAGTTGCTAAAGTATTCTTATCAGTGCATTCTTCAGCTGTTAGGTCATCCGGTACTTCGCTGATTTCAACATTGTTTTTCTTCATCTTTTTCACTTCGCTTATTGATCCTTCTGATGCTGAAAGTTGGTGCTTTCGATTTAACATGTCGGTTACAATAACATTGCCACGAGCCGGGTCCTCATTTTCATTTGCAGTTTGCGATGTCTCTTCAGCAGGAACCAATTGAAGCAAATAGTCCAACCTAACCGGTGTATCAGTTCCCTCATTTTCAAGTTTAAAGAGTGAGTCGTTGCAATCCACGTTCACCCAGGCATCTTCGCAAACATCTTCAATATTAGCTCTTTCTTCAGCGCTTACAGTCAAAAGACGATGTATCAGTTTTGATGCGCCTAGAATTGAATGTAAGATTAAAAATGTTGCTATTTGCTTTTATTGTTACAAGGGTCTATTGACAGAGGAAAATGCTTTGATTGTTTATTAAACAGACAGATTAGTAGGGCCACCTTAACCATTGAACTAAAATGGCTGCAGCCCTTGGGTACCGAGCAGTAAAGGGTGCTGCTTATCCTATGAAGGGTTTTCGATTATGTCAAGGGACATGAGGCGCCTGATATTTTTACCCCAGGGCGCATGAAATTAGCCCAGGGTGCATAAGATTAGCCGAGGGCGCATGAAATTAGCCCAGGGCACATGAAATTAGCCCAGGGCGCATAAAATTAGCCCAGAGCGCATGAAATTAGCCCAGGGCGCATAAAAATTAGCCCTGGGCACATAAATTAGCCTTCGGCAAATTAAATGAAATTAGCTTTGGGGGCTTGAAATTAGCCCTGGGGACTTGAGATTAGCCCTGGGTGCTTGAGATTAGCCCTGGGTGCTGCTTGAGATTAGCTCTGGAGGCTTGAAATTAGCCCTGGGGATTTGAAAATATTACCGGTTTGCCGGTTAAACTAAAATACTGTGTTATTTTCCCCTGGCAGCAGATGTTGCTTTTTCATATTTCTTTTACCTGCTCGCTCCTTGGGTTCATAATAATCTCCTTCTGATATTTGTTTTACAAGCTTTTGAAAATTACTGCCGTCGAATGGCATTGCACCATAAACCAACGTATAAAGTAGCACGCCTAAACTCCAGCAATCAACCTTTTAAAAAACAAATTGGTAGTTAACCTCAATAAAAAGCAATTACTATGTTGCATTACTTCAGGTCCTTTATATGGTATACCCTTGACAATCTCTGGTGAAGCATACAATGGACTGCCACAAAATGTCTGAAGTAATTTCTTCTGGTCAAAAACATTAGATAATCCAAAATCTGCTATCTGAAATTAATTTATTGAAAAAATAAACTATTTTGTATTGTGGAATTGTGAAAGGAAGGAATCTTCAAGAATAGCAACTGGAAGACAAAATGGGTTTGTTTTGCAAACTGGTCATTTCACTTTAAAAAAAAAAAACAGAACAAGAGAGAAAAATAGTGCAACATTTGGAACAAGCATGTCGTCTGGCATGGAAATAGATTGAGCATGCACAAATTTAGTTTTTGGGACAACAGAATAGGAAAGCTCAGCCATTTCAAACTGACAATTGCACCAGGAAAAAAAAAGTCTTTACCTTTGCATTATTGTTTGCATCTAAAAGAATGTTCTCCAACTTCAAATCCCGATGACAAATATTATTCTATCAATTAAAACAGTCCAATTATCTTCTGTGGTTTGTTTTATTTCCAAGAGTAAAATTAAACTTACCTTGTGACAATAATAAACTGCTGAGACAACTTGTCGAAAGATCCGTCGCGCTTCAGACTCGCTCAAATTTTTTTCAGAGCTGAGGTATTCGTATAATTCACCACCGGCTGCATACTCCATTACCAAAACAATTTTTTCTTTGTTTTCAAACACTAGGAAAGATTAAAAATGTATGTAAGTATTCTAGAAATAAAAATACTCTGTAACTTGGTTATAACTTGGTAAAACGTCGCAATATAATAAACATCAATCTTTCTGCTTTACCCTTAGATATCTTTTAAAGTGGTTGAAAAAAACAAGAAAGATCCCAGAGGGAACCTTGAGGAGGAACTTGAACCCAGATTTCCCGCTTGCCGGACGGGTACTTTACCAATGTGGTGCTGGGCTAGACGCATCTCATTTAATGGAAAAGAACTACCGGTACTAAAAACTATTTTATAATAATTTTATTCTTTATTGTACTGCATGACTGACTAGGGGTTATTCCCCAGAAGTGTCTATCCTTTTGCTACGGTCAAACCCAAGATCAATCGCTGACCATGCGGTCCAGGGACCATAACAGTGGCGCAGTTAGAACTTTTTTTGCAAAACACCCGCAAAGTTTTGTAAAAATCTGCAAAATTTCGCAAAAATTTGCAATAATTTGCAGATTTTAAAAAAATTTTGTGGTTTTTTTGAGTTTTTTGTGCAAAATTTTGAGTGTAACTGCAAAGTTTTTAAAAAAAATCCAGAAAAAGCGCCGTTCTCAAAAAGTTCCGCCAGGGGCAAACCGCCCCCTCTTGCTACGCCACTGGACCATGAGAGCAGCAAGATCGCATCTCTATTTAGTAAGGTCACTGCCATAAACGCTGTCTTGACCATTCGCGCTGCTTGTTTGTTGAGAACTGTCTCTTCAGGGACTTGTTGTCCGCATGGATGTCACTTCCATATGGATGTCACTTCCGGATCCACCTTGTACCCAGTGATCAGTTAATCACTTCTTGGACTGGCAGCTCCACTTTTCAGAATGGAGCTGTCTAAGGTGACCATTGGTATAGTAGTGACTGCCAAATGGTCACATTGTGAGAGTGGACGGACGCCGTTTAGGCTAGGGGCCGTAAACAGCGCCGGAAGCAGCGCCGGAAGCACGACACATAATTAAGAAATGACGCAAGAAACTGTATTATTGCTGGTTAGCCTTTATTCAGTTATCTAGGGGCAGTCTCTTTGATGTCTTTTCCTATTGTTTCAGGTGATGTTTCCATCACCCGACCTTGGCTAAGCGCCGACCACATGCTCAAGATATGCTAATTGCGGTATTCACAGTACTGGGAGCGATACGCCAGTCAGCTCCCTAAATGCCGCCATGGTGACAAGAGGTACCAGCGAACCACTATCCCACTCTGGGCTGGTTCCTGGAGGACTCCCTTTGACCGGAAGTTCGTCCCTTTTGTAGGGTTCTCCGTTCCCACGTGGACTACCGTGTCATTGGTTGATGACGAGCGACGTCATCAACCATCAACCCCTATTGTTATTGGTGGGTTGTGTTCGGCCATTGGGAGTGCGGTTGTAGTGACCACCAATCGGTCACAACATCTTTTCAGCCACTTTAAAAACTTAATTAGGGTAGAACAAAAAGCTGCATTAATGTTTATTACAACAAATTTGATATCACCAATATAGAACATAAAGCAAAATTTTACCTTCATAAATATGAATAATATGGGGATGTTGAACTAATGACATCAATTGAATTTCACGCTGAATCCGGGTCAAATCATCTTTGGTTTGAATCTTTGCCTTCTTAATAGTCTTAATAGCCACCTTAAATTTTAATTGTTTTAAATTAGAAAATGAGAATAAAATTTATATTGGAAAAAAAAAAATATAATAATGAAAAAAAAAATCATGTAGAATCTTGAATCAAATACCTAGACTGACTACTGGAATTAGTGTGTAAAGCAATTAAGAACAATGTAAACTTAGCGCAGCAAAAATAGACAAAAGCCAATTCTCACAGCTGACACTTCACTTTCCATTTGTCCTTCTAAAGGAATTTGATTTTTTCAAATTGTCACTGAACTAACCACAAAATGGCAGATCCAATAATTAATAAAAATAATTTTTAATTTTAATTATTAAAATAATTAAATTCATTGATTAAGATAATTAAATTTACTGATTAAGATAATTAATTTTCTTTATTACAATAATTAATTTCACTGATTTAAATTATTAATTGTTCTTATTAAAATAATTAATTTTATTTTTTTAAAGGCAAAATTGTTGTGTTTTTTACCATTTGGCATATCAGCAACAAAAAATAATATTTTCTCAACTTTAGTGTGGAAAACTGGTTGTTGCAAGTACCAAGGTCATAACCCACCCCTGATCTGAAGGCGTTGCAATGTTTTCATTTTTTATTTTTAAACAGAAGTGTTTTGTTCATCTAAATTTAAAAGTCTGAACCATGTGAACAACATTTCTATTTAGTCAGTGTTTCACTTTTAACTTGACATTTTCTTTAAAAAAAAAATAAAAAAAAAAAAAAAAAAAAAAAAAAATATTCTAGCAATTTCTTCTACCCACCCAGCAAAGTGTCAACGATTTACTTAATTTACACAATGACTAATTTCCACGCCATTCACCAGAATAAACAAATCACCTATCAGAGTGCAATGGGCACGGAAAATGTCGCGGTGACGTCACTGTAACTGGATTATCAATGACTGGAAAATTTCCTCACATCCTTTTATGGCTATAACAAGACAAACAACGACTTTTCCCACCAAAAAATCCCAAAAAAAATCCCAAATTTTAACAAATTTGACTCTAATTTTAAAATAACCTTAAAAAAAATAAATTTAAATTAAAAAAAAAAAAAAAAAATTAAAAAAAAAAAAAAAAAAAAAAAATCACCAGCTGTTGGGCTCTACTTAAGAAGTGGTTTGTCCTATATTTACATTGCGCTAAAATTAGCCCGTGGTGGGATCGTTTCACATGTGTGATTTAAACTAAATGCGCATTTTCAAACAAAATTAATTTCCACACATTTCTCACCTCCTCGCCCGTCTCCTTTTTCAACGCCAACTGCACTTTGCCGTACGTTCCCTGCCCCAATTTGCGAATAACATCGAATCTCTGTCGGAATTTCTGTCTCTGGTTGTTCAGTCGGATTCCATTACACTCCAGATCTCCCGTCACATTCGAGTTCGGCGAAGTACTCAGCACCACCATTTTAACTAGCAAGAGTTGTTTATTTAAGACAAATAAAAAATTATATTTCAAAGATAAAAA
Organism: Strigamia crassipes; assembly: GCA_034683725.1. Lineage (NCBI taxonomy): Eukaryota > Metazoa > Arthropoda > Chilopoda > Geophilomorpha > Linotaeniidae > Strigamia > Strigamia crassipes. The sequence goes on along the minus strand of JAQFXT010000705.1, from coordinate 12,557 downwards.
AGTGATTTTGAAGGTCAAACTTACCTCTGAGAAGTGTAAAACGCGCTGTACAACTGTAAAAACTTCAACTTGTTTAAAAAGAGGACGAAATTTCACTCTTGTTTGTTTGTGTGTGGAGTCAGCCTTCGCCGGAGTTTAAATCCACATTAGAGCGAGTGAAATGTTTGAGCATGATTCACTCGCATCATTCGACTTGAGGGGGTAGTTTTAAAAGCGGGCGCTAAGTGACGCCCAGTTGAGCGACATAGATGGTTTAGCCAGCCCATGAGATGTTTTAATTGGTCGCTCGGGTTAAGCAGATGCGTGACGTTTCTAACGTCTTTTTTAAGCTCCAAATCCAAATTCAATATTAAAGTTAATAATACAATATAGAAAATGTTTGACCGCTTTGTGGACGCGAGCAGAACTGGTGATCCAGCCGGAACCTGGGCGCAAGATGGAACCGGAAGTAGTATCTATGGGCCTTCACGGCCCCCAAGAAGACAGTTCTTCAGTTTTTGCTGGAATGGCAATGTGATGAGTCCTGTTGCTGATCTCGTTTCTTTAATGTTTGAACTGTTCACTGAACAGTCAGGCAAAGTCTTGTTAATGACCTGCATCTGCGTACGTGTTTTACGTTGAAAGTTTTCGCCGCCCGCGCAGTCTGCGATGACTCGGGTTGGGAAAGTCACTTTCTAGGACAGGGCTGTCCAACTGCAAGTGCCCCAAGGGCCGCTTTAAAATAATATGCGGTTTGGAGGGCCGCATAATAAAATACTTCGTACGCAACTTTATCAGTGAGTTTTAATAGGTATGGTATACATATACAAAAAAAAACCGCATTTGTATTATTAATTTTAATTTATTCAAAAAATATCAAATTACAAAAAAATAAGTGGGAAATTTTGTATTTGAGGGTAATTTATACAAAAAGTGAAGTCGCGGGCCGCGTGTTGGACAGCCCTGTTCTAGGAAATAACCCCTAAACAACTTACGTGAATAATGGCTGTAAACCAGTATAATATGTGACCGATTATCGGACACTACAACTACATTCCCAATGGCCAACACAACCCACTAATAACAAAGGGGGTTGATGGTTGATGACATCACCTGTCATCAACCAATGACACGGTATTCCACATGGTGATGCGTGCCCTATAAAAGGGACGGACTTCCGCCGGTCTCGAGAAAGTCCTGCAGGAACCAGCGCCTGAGTGGTATTGTGGTTATCTTGTACTCCTTGTCACCATGTCGGTGTTTAGGGTCTTTGTGCGGTTTATTTCTTTCTATTGTGCGTATGTTGCAACCAGCATTTTGTGGCCGTCCCCTTGACCACTTGGCGTCTGTAGCCGAACACTCACAATTATAAATATTTTCTTGGTTAAAATAAACTATCAAGGTTTTATTTCCAGAAAGAGTTGACTCGACGTACATCCAGTCAACACTACCGATTTTGATAATCTAAACGCAATTTATCACAGAATTAGTGGTCAATTTGTGCCCAATTTGTGTTTAGATTCCGACAGTCAGGACCGACTTCAAACGTTGGTTCTTCAGGGCTCAGACCAAGGTCCAGTGATCAGATGGGCCCTGCACTTCCAAATCTCTATAAAAAAAATGTGATACCATAATTTTTTCCAATAAAAAATTCTCTTTTGCAAATATTTTGAGCACCAAATACAGTTATTTGGGTGTCCAACTTCAGGAATCTTTGACACAAAGGAAACAGTAAAAATAGTTGTTATTTCTAATACCAGATGGATGCTAAATCAACATCTCCAAACAACCAGCTCCCTCTACACACAAACCTCAACATTGCAGCGTCATTGCCCACTGAAATAGATTGTTGCCAATTCTCCAAACATCATTTTCCTTTCCCAATTGAATGCAATTCCTACCATGCGCGAGCCAGCGACCGAGAAAAGAACCAAACTGGACATACAACCCGATAACACCCAATTCAACGTGGTAAATTCTAAATAGAAAGCGAAAAATCGAGAATAATTTCATTAAATTGTCCGCAGGACGATCACATATTGTCGATCAGCGAAGTCGTGCAACGATACCAAACCGATCTGACAAATGTAAGGTATTACACAAAGCAATTTAACCGATGTACAGAAAAAATATATTAGTACCGTAGGGTCTGAATTCGGAGCAGGTGCAGCGAATCAAACTGCGGGACGGGTCGAACGTGCTGACCAAGCGGAAAAAGGTCCCGAGATGTCTTAAGTTCTTCAAACATGTTGTGGTCGGGTTCAACTTGTTGCTGCTGATTGCGTCGATGTTGACGTATGCCGCGTATGGCATTGAAGTGTTCAATACTCAGGAGTGGCTCAATGAAGATGTATTATTGATGTTATTTTGATTTTTTTTTTGGTTTTTATTTTATTTTATTTGTTTGGTTTTTTTTTTTAAATTTTTTTAAAAATTTTTTTTTTTTTTTTTTTTTTTAGGTTTTTCTGGGGACTTTGTTGTTGGTTGTGGTTTTGTCGATGGGTTCGTTGACTTATTATCAGGAGGTGGAGGCAACGCAGTTGATGGAGTCTTTTAATGTTTTGGTGCCGCATGTAATGGCGATTAATTTGTTGAATGGGTTTAGTAATTTATCGATGGGTCCCTGTTTGTTGGGAGTTTTGAAATTTTATGAAAATTATAGGGATTTTGACAAATTTTGGGCAAATTTTTAGCAATTGTCGCAGATTTTTGATAATTTTTAAATTTTTGACAGTTTGCCACAAATTTTAGACAATTTTTCAAATTTCTGACAGCTTGCCAAAAATTTTAAACAAATTTCTATAAATTTGTACCAATTTTTAAACTTTTTTTTACAAATTCGAAGAATTTCGACAAATTTTTGAAGAATTTCGACAAATTTTTGAAGAATTTCGACAAATTTTTGAAGAATTTCCACAAATTTTTGAAAAATTTAGTAATATTTCCATAAGTCTCCAAAAATTCCACAAAAAATAATACATTGTCGATGAATTGTTAACGACTTGTATTGGAAAATGTCAAATTTCAATATTTGGATATTCTTTATATTTATACTTAAGATTACACTTGGTAAATCACCGAGTGTATTGCCGTGCTAGACTGTCTTAATAATAATCTTTAACATTTGCTAGCTGAGTTTAGTGTTGAGAAATGGTTACAAAACCACGATTCCATCAGCTGAGGTTGTCACTGGAGATGTAGTCTACGTGCAAGCCGGCGATCGGATCCCATGCGATATATACATTGTCGAAGCCAATGCCTTTAAAGTGGACAATTCGTCTCTGACCGGAGAATCCGAACCACAACCCCGAAGTCCGGGCTATTCCAACGACAATCCTTTCGAAACAAAGAATTTGGCCTTTCTGTCCACTTATGCCGTTGAAGGTGCAATAATAAATATAGGATACACATAGGGTTGCCAACCGTAGGCTTTTGGAGCGTACAATATGCGGAATAGGGACCGTGTTTTATGCCAGTATTTTAATATTTATTTAATTAGAGACGGAAAAGGGATGGCGCATAAATCGGACGCGCAAAATCCCCATATCGGAGATGTGGAAGCCAAAGGAAAACAAAAAAAACTCAAGGAAATTACACAAGAATCACACACAAATGTGCAACTTATTAGGAAATGCGTTCTCGCACTCGCGAGTGCGCCTCACGTCAAATTTCGCGTCTAGACGATGACATTAAGGATCAATTATTAAAACTCATCGGAATGCATTTTGAAATTGTCGACCTTGGCCCCATCACAAAGTTGTTGGTCTTGAATCCCGCGATCGGTTAACGAGTTCAATTCGCTGATGAACCTCGGTATTTGCCAGGATGATCAGGACGGTAACGGATGCCGAAATAGGCGTGACCCGCACATTTTGTCACCCTTTACGCATCCACTTTTTTGTGTCCACTTCTGTGTGTACGCTTTTGGACAAATCAGGAGTTGGCAACCCTAGATGCACTTTGATTTCTTATTTTTAATTCATAAATATGCAGGAGAGTGTTGCGGCATTGCCATTCGCACCGGCGACTCGACGGCAATTGGAAAGGTTGCCTATTTAACTTCCACTATAAAAGGAGTTAAAAAACCCATCGCCAAAGACTTGGATATTTTTGTCAAAGTTCTCTGTGTTATTTCTATAACCGTTGGAATTTTGTGTTTTGTACTTGCCCAATTATACAGCTTTACACTAGTTGGATCTCTCCTCTTAATGATCAGCTTGTTTGTGGGCAGTGTCCCTGACGGGCTCATGCCTTCAGTAGTGGTAAAAGTTATTTTTTGTTTACAAACTTACTGTAGAAACTAGAAGGGTAGACAGAATCTTTTTTTTGCTCCATGTAATGCGTATGAATAGATACCTCAAATTTGTTTGTGGGACTAAATAGGTGAGTTGCGCGAGTTGTGGACAGGCTGAGGATTGCACGGTGCTGGATTAACACACACGATAAGAAATTGACTTTAATACAGACTGGATTCAGGGCTGGAATGGGTCCGGTAGATTATCGGGAATTTTTTGGTGGCTTGTTCAAGGCTGGTCTGGCTCGGCGGAATACCAGGAATTTTCTCGTGGTCTGAACTAACCAGATTTTTTGATACTAAAGTGTTCCTAAAGTGCATTTCCCAATGTGTAGATTGTAGCAACAGCCTGTCCCAATAGCAGCCACTGACGGGTGCTAATAGCCTTGTTTTTAGTTATTCTTTTAATTAAGACAAGGCTACATTATCAAACACAGTTCGTGTTGTCTACTGGTACGTGTTGTCGACTGGTACGTGTTGTCGACTGGTACGTGTTGTCGACTGGTACGTGTTGTTGACTGGTACGTGTTGTCGACTGGTATGTGTTGTCGACTAGTACGTGTTGTTGACTGGTACGTATTTACGTATTGTCGACTGGTACGTGTTGTTGACTGGTACGTGCTGTCGACTGGTAAGTGTGGAATTATGGCTCATTTTATCTGGCACCCTAATCGGACTCACGATTTTAGGCCATGCCCTCTAAAGTCGGGTAATAGGGTATCTATTCATTTGCTTTATACTTGCCAGGAAAGGACTTTTTCTCCCGCTCTGATAAATTCAAATGTAAAAATTCCACCAAATAATTTTCCAGATTTCTCTGATGCTAGCGGCCAAACATCTTGTCAAAAAATACGTAGTTGTCAAAAACATTCACTCAGTTGAGACTTTGGGTTCGACAACGGTCATCTGCTCAGATAAAACAGGCACCCTCACTCAAAACCGGATGACTGTTGGTCATCTGTGGTTTGATAAAACGATTTTTGAAACGGAAACGTTCTCATTGCAAACAGGAAATGGTGAATATCTAATTTTTCCTTTAATGCAAGTGGTCTTCAAACTTTGGCATCCTGCAGAATTCTTTTTTGAGATAAAATTATCTATGGATTCCTATGTTCAAAACTTGTTACTTTTGTTTTACGTTACTTTTGTAACTGTTACTCAGTATTCGCAAGTCAAAATATGTTTTTTTTTAAACAACTCTATATTTTTTGCAGTACCCCTGAGAAGTTGTCAGGTCACTTCGTTGACCTAACCTAACCTAACCTAACCTGACCTAACCTAAGCTGCATGCTAGGTGTTAGTCGACAAATTAGTTGACGAAATGACGTCAACAAATTGTCCGAACATCCATTAGGACTTCTCTCAGAACCCGTGAGACATTTTTCTCAACCCCTGAGACATCTTCCTCAACCCCTGAGACATCTCCCTCAACCCTTGAGACATCTCCCTCAACCCCTGAGACATTTCCCTCAACCCCTGAGATATTTCCCTCAACCCCTGAGACATCTCCCTCAACCCCTGAAACATCTCCCTCAAGCCCTGGGACATCTCACTCAAGCCCTAGGACATCTCCCTCAACCCCTGAGACATCTCCTTTAAGCCCTGGGACATCTCTCTCAAGCCCTGGGACATCTCTCTCAAGCCCTGGGACATCTCTCTCAAGCCCTGGGACATCTCTAGCTCAAGCCCTGAGACATCTCCCTCAACCCCTGAGACATCTCGCAGAACCCAGTTTGGAGACAACTGCTCTAAGGAATGCTTCCTTGCAGTACAGTGGATGAAATATATTTTTCCCTTGAAGAACCTAACGACTACGACGTGACGTCCGAATCATTCAAGTCGTTAGTTCGAATTGCCCTGCTGTGCAACAAGGCAGAATTTAAACCCAGCCAAGAGTCCAAACCAGTCATGCTTCGGTATTCGATGTTTACTTATTCGATGTTTACTTATTCGATGTTTACTTATTCGATGTTTACTTATTCGTTGTTTATTTAAAAATTAATTTTTACTGATATTCTGTTTAGGGATGCTCAAGGAGACGCTTCCGAGACAGCTTTGTTAAAGTTTGCCACGTTGAAGTATCCTGAAGAGGTGGATATTGTTCGTCGTTATTACAAAAAAGTGTGCGAAATTCCGTTCAGTTCGGTCCGAAAATATCAGGTTAAACGTATAAAGTAAAGGTTTTCTCTGTTTGTCTGTACTAATTTAATGTTGACTAGTGAACTAGTGTCTGTTTAAAGTCCCATGATAAAAAATTAGGCTCTAAAGAATGGATAAACCTAGAAAACAATGATTTTAAGGTCATTAGGGAATTTTGTTAGAAAATGTACAGTGTGTACATACATAGCCATCATGTGATCATATCTGGACATGCTGGATATCTTCTAATTGCGCATCCGTGCACTATAACGCAATCAGTTATTTGTATCCTCGAGCATGAGATATGCCCAACCAATGAGAGTTTGTTACAAGTTTTGTGACCAACGGTCACTGATCTACAATACGTGATCTCTTCACGGCTTCCTATCACTAGGTGGAGCTGCGGTCCAATATTGGCCAATCGGACACAGGACATGGCGTGGATTGAAAGTCGGATTGTACGGAGTTTGAAAACGTTGTCACGCCATTCAGTTGTCACGCAACCACTACATGAGAACACAATAGATGCACTGGTTCCTAGACACCACTACCAAATAAAGTTATCTTTATTTAAGTAGTGCGTCTTTTGTGTTTATATTCAATTTCGTAGCTGTCCTTTTGATCACGTGGCGTCTGTTATGAACACCCAGGTTTTACAATTCCATGTAGTTTTTTTTCTTTTCATTTTGTGTTCATAAATGGAATAATTGTTTGAACAATTCATCCGTGGCTGCCCCATGATGCCTAGACTTAGCTTCACTGTATTAACCATAGCAATGTTAGGGATATCTTCGGCAGCTATTTGATGGATAATCCCAAATATTTCTTGATTCTAGGTTTCTATACACGAATTTCCAAATTCCAGACTGTACAATTACATTTTGGTGATGAAAGGAGCCCCTGAATCACTTATCGAGCTTTGCTCCACAATTTTTGTGGACGGGGAAGAAATGAAAATTGATGAGAAAACAAAATCAGCATATGATGCAGCATGTAATCACTTTGCCAATGATGGAGAAAGAGTTCTAGGTTTGATTAAGCCAATAATTTACCTAATCAAGCCATTACAGATTTTCTTATTTATTATTTTCTTTTATAAACCAGCGTTTTGTCATTTCTACATGCCGTCTAAAATGTACCCCAAAGGATTCGAATTTGATACCGACAAAATGAATTTTTCTTTAACAGATCTCTGCCTTTTGGGACTTATTTCAATGCTTGATCCACCAAGAATGAATGTACTAGAGTCAGTGCTGAAATGTCGACAAGCTGGAATTAAAGTAAACGCGTTGCATATAAACATTTTGCATGTTAAATTTGACATTTAGACTGGTTTAAAAAATATAAAAAAAGTTTAAATTATTTTATAAATATGGTTACTGTAATTTGTCAGTTATTGTAAATATTTTGTGCAATCAGGTGGTCATGGTGACAGGAGATCATCCATTGACGGCTAAAGCCATAGCTTTGCAAGTGGGCATTCTTTCGGAGGAAAGTCACATTGACACTGAATTTGATGAGAATAAAATTGATACAATTGACAAGAATATCAAGTATTTAAAAAAAAATTTTGGGGGTTTTGTCACTTTTAATACAAAAAATGAATAATATTGTTTCAAGAGCTGCAGGCAAAGCCTGCGTCATAAGTGGTCAGAAATTGCGCGATTTCAGCGATGAACAAATGGATAAAGTTCTGACGGGTTACAATGAAATTGTGTTTGCTAGAACTTCACCGCAAGACAAGTTGATCGTTACTCTCGGCTTCCAACGAATAGGTCAAATTGTTGCCGTCACTGGTGATGGCGTAAATGATGCTCCGGCACTCAAAAAGGCTGATATAGGTACATTTACGTGAAATTGTGTTAGGAATCTCAGTCAATTACATTGAGAATTTACCACTAGCTTCGACAATGTTCTTTGGTGCTTTGAATATCAATGAGAAAAGCGTTACAAAACGGCTGTTGTTCGCTCGACCAATCTCGAACCGCGTCACAAACCCCTTTCGCTTTCGGATTGGTGGCTATAGGTGGCTGCATTCTCCATTCGATAATGCACGCTTGTCCTTTGCGCTATCTGTTGTGGGTTTTCACAACCAAAATACAAATGACAGTTTGATCACATTTGAACTTCTCATGGCCATTTCTTCGATTTTCTATTAGTAAATTCTCTTATAAAATACACCTTGCGTTTGAGTAATTGTCAAAATTAGGTCAGCACTCATCTTCTTGTCAGATAAAATTCGTGTGGACCTAATTGTTCGATCATTACTCGGCATACATGGTATATTACTACTGACAGTTGATATATGTCATGTTTTACATTCTGCTTGATGGTTCATTGACATGTGTTTGATCAACACCATTTCTACCATATCCTGAAATTCTTTTTTTCTAGACATGACCCCAACTTAACCTTGTCACTTTTTTAATTAGGTGCATTCAATCTTGAGAAAGTGAATTGTCTTCTCCTTAAATCACTTAAAGAATTGACTTATAGAAGTCACTTCTTGATTGAACACACTAAATGGATATTTTTAGACCTTAAAATTGTTCGTTTAGACATAAAAATTTGATTTAGACCCAAAAGATTCAATTTATACCTTAAAAATGTTGGTTGTAAATTTAAATCAAAATAACTTTACTAACAATTAGGAAATACGATCTAAAACAAAAATAAACCAAAAAATATGGTTACATCTTGCTAAATGAGTATGCGCAGAAGGGATAAGTCAATTCTATAAGTCAAAGAAGTGATTTCAAAAACAATTAAAATTAATCCAGTTCTTTGAATTCTTGTAAGTTGACTTCTCAGAGATGTGATGTAAAAAAAGTTACATCCGGTCTAGAGAAGTCATTTCAGACGAAGAAGTCATTTTATCTTCTCGAGATTGAACGTACCTATTGTATCCTTCTAATCTAACTTCGAAGTACTGGAAATTTTGTGTCAATGAAACGTGATTTGATGACATGAGCTGACCCGTGCTGAGCTGCAGTGAAGCTCAAGGGCAGGGGGATGCTGGCTAGGATTTTGAGATTTTATTTTAAAAGGTAGTGATTAGTGAGTCATTCAATTTTTTTGTTTATTTTTTTGCAGGTGTAGCAATGGGTTGCAGTGGAAGTGAAATTAGTAAATTAGCAGCTGATGTTATTCTCTTGGATGATAATTTTGCTTCTATAACTGTTGGTATTGAGGAAGGTTAGTGATTCAATGTATTCTTGAGCACTAGACAAAGAATTGTTATTCTTTCTATGTCCTGAATAGAATATTCAATTTTGAAAATTTAACTTAGTGTTAGGGTAGTTGACAAAGTTAACATAAAGAGGTTAAAACTAAGGGTAGAAACTAATAAATTAATAGAAATCGTCAATAATAAGGAGTTTTTGATTCCGAAAAAATTCAATCGCAAGATTTTGCATTTGTGCGATTCAAAGATTCTGAAAATGTAGCCACATGATCCAATTTTGGTGTAGCCAGCTAATGTAAATGCAATAATATTTTGATAAATTGTGAATTATTTATGCTGGTCATTTAGATCAAGTTTGACGACTGCTATTTTGTTTTGTGTTTGTGAAGTCTCAAAATCGCTTGCCACAATTGCAAAACTACCTTTTGCCCAAAATGCACAAAATGTCCAAAATGCCCAAAATGTCCGAAATGCCCAAAATGTCCAAAATGCCCAAAATGCCCAAAATGTCCAAAATGCCCAAAATGCCCAAAATGCCCAAATTTACAAAGATTTTGGAAATTTCTATTTTTGTGTTAGTGCATGTTTAGTGGAACTGATACCACATGACAAATCCAAAAGTGTAGCATTGCTAGCGCCCTCTGTCGGCGACTTAAACTACAGTGGATGCTGGATAGCCACATCAGTTTGTAAAACCGCTTTGTTCTTATGCATCAATAAAAACAAAGCTTTAAACCAGGCTAATTGTGTTCAGAATAAAATTCTCTACAATGGTTAAGAAAAAGTAAGTTTTTATTCAATTTTCAGTGGTAGTAGTGCGCTCTGGGGCGATTTGAAGCAATATGAAGTCGCCCTCAAATAAAAGTCGCCCTCGATTATAGGTCGTGGCAAAAAAGTGCATTTGCAAATATAAGCCGCGACCTTTAAGCGAAGAAATACGGTACTTGCCATACAATAAAATTAATTTTAAAATTACAGGTCGATTGATTTATGACAATTTAAAGAAGACGATTGCATTTGGTCTGACAACCGCACTTAATCATGAATTTTTTGCCATGATGTTTTTTATTTTTTTTGACATTCCAATGCCCATCGGTACAACTCAGATGTTACTAGTTGGTTTGGGAACTGACATTGTTAGTGGTAGTACTATTCCTCGCATTTACTACTACAAATCCACATTACTACTTGTTCTCTTTACAGTTCCCTGCTGTTTCATTGAGTTTTGAAAAAGCCGAGTCTGATATTATGTTACGCAAACCACGAAACTTAGGACAGGAAAATCTCGTTTCTCGCTCCTTACTTTTGCGCTCCTACTTACAAATCGGTGTTATTGAAACATCTGGTGCTTTTTTCAGTATAATAATTGTTTTGAAAGAAAATGGGTTTTCAGTAGGTGATTTTGTTGGTCTTCGAAAGCAGTGGGAATCGCCAGCAATTAACGACTTAGCTGATTCATATGGACAAGAATGGGTAAACTAATAGTTCGCGTTCATAAATGTCGTTCAATAGTTCACGAACTAAGTTGATGTTTAAAAAAATTGTGAACGCGCATCCCAATTTGCAGCGAATACTGCGAAAATTAAAAAAAAAAAAAAACAGATTTTGCAGGTCTAAAATCCCGTAGAAAACAAATTGAATTGAATTAATTAATAAAACTCACTTTTAAAAAAATAAAATTCTATGTTAAAATATAAACACTTGCTCACAAAAATGTACTACAAAATTGAAAAACCGCGGAGCGCTGAGACCAGCTCTACGGGCTGGCAGGGAGGGGGGGACGGCGACGGCATATTTTGGCTTGGCCTAGGGCGGCAGATTCCTTAAATACGGCACTAAGCAATGGTCGAATGGCCTTTGGAGAAAAACATGGCATAATTTAATTGTCATTTAAAAAACAAAAATTATAATCAAATTAGAAGTCATACGCATTAGTAATAGAAGGTTAATTATGTGTTCACAATTTTGTGAACAAGTTGCAACACTGTTGACTGGAGTTTAATACCTTTTTTTAAAAAAAAAATATGTCAGTCATTCGAAGACCGTAAGATTTTGCAGTACACTTGCCACACGGTTTTTTTCGTTGCTTGTGTTATTTTGCAAGTGGGAAATCTTGTTGTCAACAAATGTAGAAGAAATTCATTAATACAACAAGGCATGCGGTGAGCCAAAGTTAAAAGTTGAACATTTTTTCACCGAATTGTTTTAATTTTTTAATTTTTTAATTTTCAGAAATCATGTGTTAAACGCATCCATTATTTTGATGATATTAATTGCAGTAGTAGCTTGTTACACTCCATACATGACGCTTATACATGTGTATCCTATAAAGTGAGTTGGATGTGAAAATAGCCACTTTGATAAAGACTAACTGACTTTCGATTTAAATTTAAATTATTAAATAATTGCATATTTGGTAGATTTCGTTGGTGGTTTTATTCAGTCCCTTTTTTACTTCTTATGATTGCTTACGACGAAACAAGACGTTGTTTGATACGACGTTTTCCCGGCACATTTATTGAGAAGGAAACCTATGTGTAATCTCAGTTTTGTTGGATGGATCTTGTGTTTTAATAGACAAAAATCGAAGTAAATTAATACTTTTTAAATTATTTTATTGTAAAAAAAATAAACTGTAAAAATCAAATTTTTTACATGTCAGCGTGTTTTATAAATAAATTATTTTAAGCTTTTTCTGAGATTCTTGTGTTATTTCTTGGTTTAGAACAGTTCTGCAGAAATATTATTGCGAAATTTTTGGAGAGTTTTGCAGGAAAATTACTGCGAAATTTTTAGAGAGCTCTGCTAGAAAGTTACAGCAATATATTTGGAGAGCTCTGCAGGAAAGTGCAAGAGAGCTCTGCAGGAAAGTGCAAGAGAGCTTTGCAGGAAAGTGCAAGAGAGCTTTGCAGGAAAGTGCAAGAGAGCTTTGCAGGAAAGTGCAAGAGAGCTTTGCAGGAA
>JAQFXT010000704.1:0-27871 GCA_034683725.1 Strigamia crassipes | reverse complement strand
CCGAGAAATTAATCAAGTAAAGCAATACCACAGGTAAGTAACCACGTATAAACTTATCAAAGCAGGATCACGACAACCTCTCGGGAACTTCGTTTCTTGTATAAATAATCCCAATGAGGTTCGTATTGACCACCAATACCGTAATTAGCTACTTGCATTGCTTCCGAGTTATCCTCTCCGTGCACATTGAGTCCAGTGATTCTGGACATACGATCCATTACTATTTTAACTTTTCGACGTAACTGCTCATCTCTTTGACTATCGTACAACCACGTGTGCTGACTAGTTCTTGCATTTGATACCACCGTTGACGTATTCTTTCCGATTACCCCCGATCTCTCCAACTTTGCAATGTTTTGTTTTATAAAATTCAAATCGCTGGCGACAATTTCTGAAACTTACTGATGGTTTACTGAACTCTTTGATGAAATTAATTTCTGATTCGTAAATGATGTCATGAAATGTGACGATTGGTGGGTCGTGACTGTGTACTTCAACCTTAATTGGATTTATGTAGAAACTCGCATCGCCTCTGTCGGATAAATAACACTTCAAAGATCCAAGTTCAGAATCACTCTAAATATGAAATGAAGACGTCGAATAAAAAAATGGGAAATAATCATTTTACGTAGTTTTACTCTTAGTTGTTCTCCTCTGCATAACCCGTTGAAATTTATATATTCCTCATAACGGGATAATTCCAAGCCCAATTTGTATTTCGTTCTTGCAGAATTGATTGGGTCACTAAATGTATTTTGCTTTCGATATTCTTGAAACATGAGGTTTTTATAGTCAATATATCGCGTGGGAAATTAGATTCCTAATTACACTCTCACCTTCATCTGCCATTGCTTTAGAATGCTGAAAATAATAATTTAAAGTAGCAATATTGGTGACATTTTTTGTCATAGCACACAATTCACAAGATGTTTTGCTATAATTTAAAAAATACCATTTTTGTTGCTTTGTTTAAATACTGCATTATGTTCAAGGGCTCAACAACAGGATCGGCTTCGTCCCAGCACTTTTGGAGTGCTTGGCTATACCAATCGATAGCCAAATTAAAGAGTTTACTATTGAAACTGTTGTTTCCAATAAACAAACAGTCTCTGACTGATTAAAAAAGTTTCGTTAATTTCGCTTCTATTTGATTGTTATTTAGTATTAAGTTAAATTACTCGTTAATTTAATTGAAGTTTGAATTCCGAAGATATTGCCACGTACTAAATCAGATGCATCGAGTCGATAGGTTTCTTGGAGTCGTAAAATACCTAAGGCAGCACCTTTGACGTCTTTTTTATGCGGTATCAGCGAATTGTTACGATGGCCCTGGATTTGTTGGATCAAATCTGAAATTAACCAAACGAATGTCATACGCATTGCAGCTAAACGTGTTTCGTTTACAAACCTTGCCGCAAACTATGGTTGAGAAGTTTTGTCACTTTTTGCCAATGTACTGCAAATCGTTTAATAAATTTGAAAGCTGACAAAGGGTTAACGATTGTTTCATCCATCTCTGTTGAGTCCAGTACACGATTATACGCGTCAATAAAGCTGAAGTTAGAAACAAATGGATAAGAAAATTCGTGTAATGGACTCCCATATAAACGTAGAAATAAATCAAATTTTAATTCTTACTTCCGTAAGTGAAGAATTTTGGTTTTGGAATTTTCGATGTATGTTTCTAATTGTTCAACAATTTTTTGTTCCGCGATAAGTGCTTCAGACAGAAGAGCCGTGGACGAGAAAATTTCACCATTAAGTCCTCGTATTAAAGCGAAGAAAAGGAAAACTGATGAAAAGGTTCCTGGTTTTGAGCTCATTGCTTTTTTATAACTTTTAATTGTGCAATTGTTTTGTTTATAAAATGTTCACAACCTTTACATCTCCGCCATCTTTAGAGTAACAATTATCTCGATATGCACGGAAATTCTATTAAAACTTCAATTATTTTTTCCAAAGTATTGTTGTATGGATTTTCCCGATTATACCAAGAATTTTTATGTTTATCAATGGGTAGGGTGAATTGTATGCTATGTCAAAAATTTTCACCAATAATGCTACTTTAAATGATTATTTTTAGCATTCTACAGATATTGAAAATAAAGGTGAAAGTTAAATTAGAAATTAATTCTCCATACAACCGACACACACCAACAAAATCTTCACATTTTCTTATCTTATTAGAGAGTGTGAAGATTTTTTTGGCCAAAGCAATATAAAGTTGCCAAGCTGTAGTTGCTTGGCATCCTAACTATAATAAACTCAGTCTGACTCTACAACCCAAACCATTTGAACTCAGCTCCAAAAATATTCATTTCAGCAAAGACAAAATTTGCCGGGGGTCTGCAAAATGCACCTACAAAACTAGGTTTTTCTTTATGTTTCTTCTATATTTAAACAAACAAATGTGGCTGAGAAATTAATTTAAAAACTGTGAATGTGGCAATTTAAACCACATTTCACTGCATTTATTCACAGTGTAATAGCATATTAATTTTTTCTGCAATCTATTTTTAATAATTATTTTCACTGCACCTGTGCGTTTGGTTACACCATAACGCATCGACAAGCCGTTTTGAGCTTTACTCTGTAAGTTAAGCTTGTGAAAATTTTATAAACGAAATTGTAGAATTTTAACTTAAATTAATCTAGTAAATAGCAATGAGCTCAAAACCAGGAACTTTTTTATCAGCTCTACTCTACCTCTCTTTAATTCGAAGTTTTAATGGTGAAATATTCTCGTCCACTGCTCTTCTGTCTGAGGCAATTACTGTAAAACGAGAAATTGTTAAACAGTTGCAATCACACATCGAAGATGCTGAAGCCAAAATTTCCAGTCTACGGAAGTAAAATTTCAAATTTATTTAATTTTTACTTTTGTTTGGTATCCACTTTTTTCTCACGTAGCTTTATTGATGCATTTAATCGTGCACTGGACCGAACAGATGGGGATGAAGTAATCGTTAACCCTTTATCAGCTTTTAAAATCATTAAACGACTCGCAGTACATTGGCAAAAAGTGACTAAACTTCTCAACCAAAGTTTATGGCAAGGTTTGGAAATAAATCAGATGTTTAGCCGAAATACAAATGACATTTTGTCTGATTCTAGATTTAACTCAGCAAATCCAAAGCCGTCGTATAAGCTCTTTGATACCGAAGAAAAAAGACGTTGAAAGAGCTGCCTTAGGTATTTTACGACTCCAACAAACCTATCGACTCGATGCGTCTGATTTAGTACGTGGCAATATCCTCGGAATTCAAAGCTCAATTGAATTAACATGTAATTTCACTTAATACTAAATAAAGATAAAATAAAAGCACAATAACTAAACTTTTTTAATCAGCCGGAGATTGCGTGTATATCGGAAAAAATAGTTTCAGTCACGGACACTATGATTTGGCTATGGATTGGTATCGCCAGGCATAACGAAAGAGCTGAGTACGAAAGAGCATTACGAAAGAGCACAGTAAATAGTGAACCCGATTTTCTGACTTTGCATGCCGGTTGTCCTGTGCTTCATGGATCAAAATGGAGTAAATGAATTTGTTTGTTAGGAGGAAAAACGTAATTTTAAATAAATAAATCTTTTTTTGGATATATTTAGTTGGAACCAAGTGGATTCGTGAAGGCAATCAAGTTTTCAAAAGACCTTGCAGCTTAAACCGAAAGGACTAATAAATAACTGTTTAAATGTTTACTGCCACTGCCTATAGCTTGACTTTATTTTTCTTTGAAAACATTAAAAATCAAACTTTCCTAGACACATCAGCCTCAAACAAATTTCAGAGACTTTTCAAATTTAGTTTGGAAACTACTGCTCGAGCACAAATTTAGCTAAAAACGGTTCGAGTATTTTTCACCTCGTAACATACTTGTGCAGATTTAATTCGAGAAATTAAATCCCTTTGTGAAGATTTACAAATGCTCCAAAAAGATGATGTTGAAGGTGCAGCAGTAGCTATTTTACGGCTACAACAAACCTATCAACTCAACACATCTGGATTAGCACTTGGCAATATCTTTGGCAGTCACAGCTCAATCGTATTAACAAGTACGATTGTTCGTAATACAATAATTAAACAATAACTTAGTGATAGGCGGACTGTTACCATGTGGTGTGGGGACACCAGTGTGGCAATAAACGCCTATTCACTTAAGTAGAAAGAAAACAACTAGACACTATATTTGTAAAGTGGCCTTTATTCATGTGTTGTCTAGGGGTTAATCTCTAGTAAATGCTAATCCTAACCTGTGCAATGTTGCCGTGACACAGCCTACGTCAACCGGCGACCACGTGGTTAGCAAGAACCATGTGGGCGCCAAGTCTACTCTATTCATCGCCGGTAGTCAACCGTGCTTCAAAGACCGTCTAGGTCACGGCCATGCTGCGTGCACGGAACCGTTCGCACCTCAGGTGGTCATGATGGGACATGCGACCCATCACGTTGCCAGTCGTGCAAGAAGTGTCGTTCTTTCCACTTGGGATTCTTGAGGAAGACCTCTTAGAATCTACTTCCGGTTCCGCCTTGTCCTTAGTGGTCAGGAGACCACTTCCGGTTGGCAACTCCATCTGGTGGGTGTTGCCTCAAGACGGGTCACCAATTCGTCCAGTGTCCGCAACGCGGTCACAACTTTCATTAACACTAGGTTTTTTTAATTAGCCTCAAATTGCTTATATTTTGGAAAATACAGATCCAATCAAAAATTCTTTAATTTGGCTATTGAATGGCATGAGCAGTGACTTCCAAGAAATAACACTGTATCTAGAAAAGGCAATAATAGCAGTACGTTATTTATTGTTATCACTTTTGGTGTTGGGAGCTGCGGGTCCACACGATTGTTTCTTAATTTTTCTTCTCTTATATTGGTCTAACATTAATTTTAATTACCGTTTCAACTTTTAACTATGATCTGGCATTGGAGAGTGACGGTGAGTGGTAAATTAGATAAATTATCTTGTCATGTCTAATCTATGAAAAACTCACGTTTTAAGAAAACCACCAACACACTTTTCATCAACCGATCGGCGGTTTAGATCGTGCAGAGATTAAAAAACCTGCAACGACCGACAAACACGAAATACAGCTTAAGTGTGGAGTTGTCGAAAAAAAAAAAAAAAAGAGATATTACGACGCATTATCCAGAGACGAACAACGAAGAGTAAAACTGCATGAAAACATCATTTCCCATTTTAATTCAACATCTTCATTTTTATTTAGATTAATTCCGAACTAGCATCTTTGAAGTGTTATTTATCCGACGGAGGTGCCTCATTACGGTTACCTCTACCCGGATAAAACTCCCGAAAAAGTTTGTTCAAACCAGGGCCGGCTTTCTCCGAGACGGGGCCCCGGTGCTATTGGAATTCTAAAGCCCCCTACTCTGTAACACTTTCACTAACAATTTATAAACAATTGACCGGTCTTCTCCATAAAAGGGGCCCAATATTATTTTTTAATTTTCCTATTTTTATTTTTCGTTTTATTATTCTGGGGTCCGGGTACCTTGCACCCGTTGCACCTTCCTTTGAGGCCTGCTCTGGTTAAACCACAGTTATCACGTTATCAATTATTATCTATAATATTCAAATTACAATTTAATTAAATTGTGTAGGCTAATCTAACTTCAGTGGAGTTTTCAAACGGCTACAGACTTGCAAAGTTGATGTTTTATGTGAGTGAGAAAATTTTGCATTCCTAAATATTTTGTTTAGTTCAGTGATGTCGAGCGAGGTGGCGCTACAGTCTTTCCTAAGATTGGGGTTGCTGTCTAGCCAAAAAAAAAAGAAAAAAAATAATAAAAAAAAAAAAAAAAAAAAAAATGCTGATCTAGTATTCTGATGTTCATTTTCACTTTTTCAGGGCTCTGCAGCATTTTGGTACAACTTGCGTAGATCCTCTCAAACTAGATGAAAAATAAATAAAAATAAGTCTGTTTTCATAAATTTCATAAATTAGTGTTGAAAATTTTTGTTTTTACCATTAAAGATGAGTAACAGAAAAGCCAATTGCATCATTTGACAAAAGAAAATTCTTTTTGCAGCCCTCGAATGCTATTATGATGCAACAATGCATCTATTAACCCCACAAAAGCTCGTAAAATATGGTGCAACAATGCATAAAGCCCATTATGGTGCATCAATGGGCATTTCCGACAAAAATATCATTTTAAAGTGCAACATTTCATTGACCACAAGTGAAAGCAACAAATTGCCATATTGTAGCGACAAAACTCATTGGGAATTTAGTTTACGACTTAACCCGAGAGATAATATCGAAATTTCCGTCCCAAGGTTAAAACATTTTGTCAGGTCAAAATCTTATCACTAACTTATTAAACCAGTTATTTTCCAAGAAAAATAAATTTAACATTTTCGCACACCCCCGTATTCATTAATTTTTTAATTTATTGACGTTCTTCACGAATTCTCAATTTGCTCCAAAAAATCCCCCGTGAAGTGCAGAAAAGCCCACCTCCCCATACAAAATTGACTGTTCACAGTTTACATAAACAAAAAGCGACGAAATATTTTCCCAAAACAAGAAAAAATACACTTTGGATCCGTGAACCTGATGACATCACCTCGTAACAAACTCTTCGTGGGACTCGATGGGACTCGATGGGACTTGACCAGATTAGAAATTTCAGCGTATTCAGCGCTAATCTGACAGATAAATTTAAATTCCGTACACGCACTAAAAATCCAAGAAAATAATCATATGCGGTACTTAAATACGGACAAATTTGCGTGTCATCCTTCACTCTGGACAGGATTACCCCTCTCAAAAAAGAAGAAGAAAAAAATCAACGTGTCGCGATTGTTTCTCAAGTCGAAGAGTGAAATTGCTGGCAGGCCGGGACGAGTGCAATATGCTCAAATGTAACACACATTGCTCTCATCAAGGTCTGAAGCAATAACACGAGTTAAATGCAACAAATTCTTCACACGATTACGAATACCAGAGCTCTATTTCAGCTACACTGATGTGTCACATCAGTGTCCCCAGGGGTGACCACGGGGAGGTACAGAGTTGGATTTTACACCCCCGATTTCAAACACCTTAAAAAATTGACTAATTTGACCTTTTTCAACAAAAATTGACCAAATTTTGATGTAATTTGGCCATTTTCAATAAAAATTGACCAGATTTTGATGTAATTTGGCCATTTTCAATGAAAATTGACCAAATTTTGATGTAATTCGTCCATTTTCAATAAAAATTGACCAAATTTTAATGTAATTTGACCATTTTCAATAATAATTGACCAAATTTTATGTAATTTGGTCATTTTCCAGCAAAAATTGCAATTTTTCTGAAATGTCTATATTAATTAGTTGTTTTCGGCATCAAAGTGTGTAATACAGGAAGTGCAACTATCCTTAAATAAGAGCCCATAACGTTCGGTTGCAAAGTTTGAATTTCAACCCAACACGGCAGAAATTTGCATCATATTTCACTCACAAACAAATAAAGGTTGAAGGTAATTTGTAAACTGTAAAGCTCAAAGAATTTATGGTATGTCACAGTCTTAAGTAACATTCTTCAAATAATTCCTTTTTTTTTTTTTTTTTTTTTTTTTAATTTTTAAATTTTTAACAAAAAAAAAAAAAAAAAAAAAAAAAAAAAAATTCTGTGGAAATTTTCAAATTTCTAGACTCAACAGAATGCGCACCCAAGACAATTACAATAAACCAACCGCACCCTAAACGAGTTATCATTTCCAAACTTTCCTTTTCGAACAAAATCTCAAACTTACCTTTCCTACAACTGCTAGAAAACAAATTAAACAATTTTATTTACGTTCATCTACGTCGATACATTAAAATCAACACTTAAAAATCGCATTAAAACAACTCATTCAGGATTACACTCATAAAACTCTTTAAAAAAAAATCAATCAATTGTGTTTAATTGGTAATTCCCACGCACTCAACACTTTATAAAAAAATTAAATCAATTTTTAAAACCAAAATTTAAAAAAAAAAAATTTAAAAAAAAAAATCTCAACACATTTTTCTGTCATGTCTACTCTTTGAAAACAGCCAAAACAAGCACACACCTTTTTTTTACTGGACCCTCCTTCCAAGAACTCATGTGAGAACTAGTTTAGGAATCCTATAAGATGACTATAATAATTTTAAATTTGCCATCTGGTATTTCTCTCTGTAAATTGAAATTTAAAATGATAAAAAATCCAACCTTTGGATTAAATTAAACATCAATTTCTTACCTCTTAGAACGAACATTTCAAAGTTAGAATGGCAAAACTTTGGGTATGTCTACACCGTGATCTGCAATGCACAAAACGAATTAATAAAATTTTTCGTTAAAAATTAATTAAAAATTTGTTGTTTTTTGATTGATTTGTGTGTTTTTTCGGTGTGGAAAGCACGGGGTTTTGAATGTGAGTAGTGTATTGCGGATTTAAAATGTTAGTTTCAATTTCATTCAGGTTTTAGAGACGCCTCGATGCGAAGTAATGCGCCGCTTTGCGGGAAATATTTGAAACTGGTTCGGTGGATTTGATCTAAAGTGAACGGCGTCGAGCAAGTTGTGTACAGTAAAGATGGACACATATATAAATTCAATTTGAGTATTTTTGTTTTTCTTACTTTCAAGGGTCAGTCGCATGAATGAGCGTGCAAACATGGCAACGTTTACTGCGGGGTTAAAGGTTAGAACCACTTGTGCTCGTCTCCCATTGGCTCGAAAACTAGTCCCAAACCGGAACTAAAAAACGCAGATTAAATAAATAAATTCTGTCTAAAAATTCTAAAATTTCATCAAAAAATTATTTTTTTATTTTAAATTTTAATTTATTTTGTTTATTAAATTATTTGCTACAAGTTCTCGGAGCAAGTTCCAGTGGTTCTCGGTTTTCCCACCAGTATTGTCGCGCCTCAAATGGGCATACCCTTTGACCCTGATGCAAGAATATTTAAGCTAATCGTGGTACCGAGTCTTGGTAATCTCGAACCCAGTGTTACCTTTTCTTGCGTGCGCTGCAGCAATATCACAAAAATGATCGGAAAGTAACGATTTCTTAAATAAACGAGTAAGGTTAGGTTCAAGGAAGAAATTGTTAAGAAAAAATATAATAAAAAGGCCAAATTACGCACAAACTGCCATTCAAATGTTCGAATTTGCAAAGCTCGGGTTCGAGATTATAATGACTCGGTACCACGATTAATTAAAATATTTTTGCGACCCTGATCTCTATTCTCTCGGCATAGTGAATCTGATCCAGACGTGATTAATCCGCGTTTTATTTTCTTTGCAATATCAAAATTCAAATTCCTCTTGAACATTTAAACGCGCAGAAAGTTTATTTTCGATAAGGATATTAAAATCGAGAAGAAAAACGCAAAATAATCGAGAAAAACATTAATGACCAAAATGATTAAGATTCGGTTTCGTATTGTTAATAAAAAACATAAACATCGATTCATCGTGCCCGGTTTCTGAGGTGTGGGACTTTAAAGGTCAAAACAATATGAATAGTCGGATCCAGACTGATAGTGAGGCTCGTGAAGCCAAATAAAGTAATTTCACACGAAAAAATCGTGATTGGCTGAAAGTTTGCAGTGAATTTGCAGAGATAAAAGTGAAAATTTCTCACCTTGAAACCAAACTTTTATTTTTCATTTGTTTTTCTCGTTTACCCATTAATCGACTCGATAATTGCCACTTTTCGAAAATATTCGAAAAAGTTAAAAAGAACAATTTTCTTTCTTTGAACATAAAAATTAAAAATTTTAAAATTAAAAAAAAAAAAAAGTCGTTTTATCGCAGAAAAATGCAGTTTTATCGGTGAACAAAACAATTCCAACTTTGTGAATTGCTGCAACTCAAATTTGTTTACGAAAAATTATAATAATTTCATAATTTAACGAAAATGTTATGCAAATTGCATTTTTTTTTTAAGGTGCAGTTGCAATGGATGAATTTTGCAATAAATCAATTTGAGACATATCTATTTGAAAATAAATTATAAAAATTTTTAAAAATTTTTTAAAATATATTTTAAATAGTTTTGTATAGAATTTAAAAATAAATTCCAAAAAAAATAACATAAAATATCTCAATCTGTCTCCTGCTATTGGGGCAAGATGAGAATGTTGTCTGACTAGGACGAAACGGGTGTAGAATTATAATGGGGCAAGGCAAACTGAACTCTATGAAAATAAAACTTAAAAAAAAAAAAAAAATCTTTTAGTCTTAAAACCATTTTAAAAAATGACTATTTAAGCTAAAACACATCCAAAATTGACTAAAACTCCAACTCCCACTACCCAAAACAGCTAAAAATGAAGAAAAATGTACAAAGTTTAAACTTACTGCTACTGTAGCCACACAGTGCTATATCACCAGCGCGCTCAGGTCACATGACTCCTCTGCGTGAAGGTAATCGTTTTCCCATCAGATGGCGCACGACTTAGTGCCCAGTAAGGGAATAAATTCAAAACCAAACCATGCCCTAAATGTTCCACTTACAAAAACAAACCAAAAAAAATCAATTTTTTTTTGCATTTTTCTGCAAATTTTCACACTTTTCCACAAAAACAAACAAATAAATTTTTTTTTTTAAAACCCTACGTGTTATACTTTGTGTACAAGTGATAACCATATATTCCTGACCCCTGGGGGTGTCCAGGTGTGAATCCTCATGAGCCTTTCTCCCTCTTCCCCGCTCCCACCTGGAGATTTCCAACTATTCTTCTCTTGTACCCAAGCCCTCGTTTAATCCTTTTTCCACTCAGGTGATCATTCCTTTTAGCTCATGCCGACCCTCATTTTTCACCGAAATAAAAAGAGCTTAGAATCCCAAAAACACGACAATAAAGATCAGAAATAAAATCGTTTCGCCTCTAATCTTAATTTCATTTCAAAGCTCGAGTTAAGCCGCACGTTATTTTTTACGAGGAGCAACATGTTACTTCTATGATTTATATTTCGTCTTTTTTTTTTAATTTATTTTTTTTACGTTTTTCCCCTTCCATTGTCTTTTCCTAGATGTTTAACCAAGAATAATAGATAAATTCGTGTTAAAATTGCCGCTAGATGATGATTCCGTGCAAAAATTAATTCTGTCATCAATTAAATCATTTTTATGTCAATGTAAATCTCAAATTAAATACAAATGTAGAACGAGGTAATGGAGAAATTCATTGTGTAAACATAGCATAAATCAAGTCTGGCAGTTTGTCACTTCAAAGAACCCATAAACAATTTTCCTCGTAAAAAAAAAAAAAAATTAAAAAAAAAAACGAAAAATTCAATTAAATCAATTGTATTATTTAAATTATTTAAATAAACAGAAACAAATTGAATCCCTATAGCCAACTCCATCGACATAAGCAAATTTTGCGTTTTTAAAAACTCAAATTTCGGAGTTTTAAAAAATCCACCAATAATTAAAAACTTGATATAAATTACAACAGTATTAATAGATTTAAGTAGAAAAAGTGTTTGAATTGCAAGTAAAGCGAGATAAGCAAAACAAAGGATAAAAAACATGGTTTTCCACGAATCCTACCTGGGACGGTTCCAGCTGCAGTGTATAGTGAAGCGAGGAGACTCGTTTTTGATAGTTTGAGATTCTTGACAGCACAAACCGGCTGTGCTACCCCCCTGCCGGCAACCCCTAGTCACAAAGGTATGACCAATCCCTTCTGATTTCCAATGCCAACTGACAAGGGGTGACAAGCCCTCGCAAAATGGGCGGAGTTCAAACTGCAATTTCAAACTCAGGTGATTATTTTCAAAAATTTTCAAAAAATTATTTTTAAAAAATTATTTTCAAAAAATCCAAAAAATCCAATAAATCCTAAAAATCATCATCAAAAAAAAATAAAAAATTATTTTCAATAAATTTTTCGCCATTCACCCTAAATGGACCGACCAAGTGCGTAAAATGCAACCGGAAGGTCTATTAATAGGCAAAACTTAATACAAGGACCCATTTTCTTTGTTAGACAAACTTTTTATGGCCTCTTAAAAATTCCTAGCAACTGGATGCTCATCCAGGAAATATTGTCTTACCCCAACCAGGTTCCCTTCCAGCTCAGGTATTTCTTTGAAAACTTCTTTCACAGCCTCAATGGGCCTCTCCCTCTCCCCTCCGCCTTTCCACCATACCTTTTCTCACAAAGACATTAATATCAGGCCCAGTTGTGTCCAGCTGCAGTAGTGGACATGAGTGAAAAGAAGCTACTGGGTACTCAACTCGTATCTTTTCTTCCCTATTCTAAGCACCTTCCTCCCATTGTCCCTTGGAACGTGAAGTACTTTCAGGTGCAAGTAATGCAAGAAATAAAATAAAAACACGTGTTTTCCAACTGAATAAACTGTAATTTTAGACTTTTAAAACATTTTAAAACTGATGGTATGTGCATCAAAGAGCTTCTGGGACGTCCATTTTGGCCCTTGTTTTGTGTTTTTTTTTTTTAAATTCTAAAATAGCGTGTGTTTAGTATCTCAGTTCACATATTCGACCAAATTGACGTAATTTGGTTGGATAAAACCCTTAAAATTGTGTAAATTTAACTTTTTTCTTGCTAATTACACGGGCAATCAAAGAAAAATTACCAGTTTTGCCCAAAATCGCCAGTTTTGCCCATCAACTAACCATTGTAACCACAACTTCACACTTCCTGAAAACCATTCCATTCCCTCGCAGCCCCTACAGGTCAACGTATTGAACACATCTATTGTAAACTACCCGAGTCCCGTGGCTTTCACAAGGTGTCAACTCGCCATTTTACCAAACGAAAAACTGCAATGCGCACAACCAACAAAAAATTAAATTACTCACCAACAAGTCAGTGTATAACTCACGCGCAGTGTAAGTGGTGGAATGCTAAGTGAAGTCTTCACGCCCTCACTTAATTGTGGTGACATGAAAGAGAAAGAAAGAAAAAAATAAAATAAAAAATAAAGTGTAGATGAAACATTTCCTCAATCCTTTCCTATTCCACTGATTGAGGATATGCATGCGACTCAAATGGATAATAACCTTCTTCCTTTGCACTCCATCTGTCCATCCTGCCACTGTTTTTACACTGATCCATCAATCAGTGCTGCAAAAGACTGGCCTCAATCCTTTCACACCCTCAATTATAATTTTTCCCATCCTTATTTCTAAGGGACAGGTGAGATTGAGACTTAATTGCGCGTTATTTAAGGCGTTAATTGAGTTTGCAATATGACAGTCAACACTTTTTGATTAAAAATGTTGTTTGAGGGAAATTACCAGGAAATTATCAGGAAATTACCAGGTGAGGTACATGCGTTTAGCGCTTGGGAAATCGAGATTTCTTGTGGTGGAACTTGAAATTAGTATGGCCAGCATAAAAGCATGATGGGAGAGGGTCTCACAAATGTCCCTCGCTATTATTCGTAAACCCTCGGCTAGAAAGAGAGCACAAAAGGGGGGAAATGCTTTCAAAGATGAACGAAGGAGATGGATGAAGGGGATGTGGACAAACGAGATTTCCAGTTGCTGGGACCTGGAACAAAACTGCCATGTCCAAAAAAAAAAAAAAGTTTTGGATTTTTTTTTTTTTTTTATGTTAAACTTTTTTTTTTGACAGTTCTGTTCAATAATCAACAAAAAAAAAAATTTTTTTTTTTTTATAAAATTCGATGAAATAATTTTCAATGATTTTCATTTCAGCATTGTGGTGAACATGCGTCATAAGTTAAACAATCTCTCGAATTTCGAGTTATTAAAACAGCATCGGGTATCATGTTGTGCACTTGCCCTAGTTCATCCTGTATCATTTCTCCCCTTGTCTATACCTTGGACTGCACATGTTTACCCGAAATTTGACAAACCCAAACGCGAATTGTGTATATTTTTGCTTTAAATTGTTATTGAATAATGTAATCACGTGATAAAAAAATAATTTTTCATATTACCTGTTGGTGTCGGCAAGGTTTGTGCATCTAGGACGTTTTTTGCAAATAGCAATAGAACGAGACGTCTGACCATGAGGCACAAAACCGTAAGTACTGCTCTGGTCTTAACAGTTCGGAGCATCATGGAACTGAGGGAGGAGTTACAAGATGATTGACCTCCTCTCGCAGCAGCGCCAGTATAGTCAGAAGTAGAAAATTCGAACTTGAAGTTTTTCCTGGCGTGCTGTATCGGTGTATAACGAAAACGTGCGATATTTATACATCGACTAATAGAAGAGTGCAGAAATAGTCGGTGGAAAAAAGAAACTGATGTGCACGGATGGGCCAATAAACAACAAGAAAAACACATTTTGCAAGTGGGAAACGGAAAATCTGCAAGTTGACTAGCGTGCCCCCACACGCGCATCCAGGCAACTCGAACGTTTTTAATTAGCGGAAGACAGTTGAAGTGACAATAAAAGTCAGGTAAGTCAGTTGTTGGTTGTTCGAATTTTATTTTTATTTTTTAAATGTTTTTTTTTTATTTAAACACGTGCGGTTTTTGTGAAATAAAACTTGGGGCAGTAGTCAGTAGATGGCGCCACCAATCTGTAAATTTATCGAGGGGGTAGCCAATCGCAAAAATCGCGTAGGAGATTTTGAAATCCTGTTGAAATCATGATAATTTAAGAATTTCAGAAAGATTTCTCAGGATTTCAGGAGGATTGCAGGAGGATTTCTCAGGATTTCAACTAGATTTCTTTAAAGATTTTGATCGATTTTATGGCTATCCAGGATATCCACGATTTCTAGGATTTCTTAAATTTCAGAAATTTGCTAAAGGTTTTAGAGATTTGCTAAATATTTCAGAGATTTTCTAAATATTTCAGAGACTTTCTAAAGATTTCAGAGATTTTCTAAAGATTTCAGAAATTTTCTAAAGATTTCAAAGATTTTCTAAAGATTTCAGAAATTTTCTAAAGATTTCAGAGATTTTCTAAAAATTTCAGAGATTTTCTAAAGATTTCAGAGATTTTCTAAAGATTTCATGGATTTGCTGTGGATTTAAAGATTTTAGGGATTTGCTGTGGGATTTGAAAATTTTAGAGATTTGCTGTCGGATTTGAAAATTTTAGAGATTTGCTGTGGGATTTGAAGATTTCAAGAAAAATGATTTTGTTGATTTTGCTTGATTTTGGTATAAATTTTGTAACAATTTACAAGATTTCTAAGATTTCAAAGGATTTCTAAAATTTCCAGAGAATTTCTAAGATTTCTACAATTTACAAGATTTTGAAATCCAAAATCTTAGCTCGTACAAGATTCCCACCAGTGCCTACCCTCTCGAAATTTATTGCACTCGCTGTCTTTATTTTCCCATTACCTCGACATCAAATCAACTGGAAAATTTCTCTTTTTCCGTTGCCTTTGCCATTAAAAACAATCCAATTTGTCTATTTTAAAAAAACACTTTAAAAAAAAAAAATTTTTGTCACTTTTCGAATTAACACGTTTCGACATTTAAAAAAAAAAAATAAAAAATAAAAATTCTTTTGTGTATTTCTTTCACTTTTTATCACGTCTAGACAAATAATCCTAACATTTCCATCCCAATATTTTGTCTCTGTATTTGTAATGTTAAATAAAAATAATAAAAATAATAAAAATAATAAAAATTAAAAATAAAAATAAAAAATAAAAAAAATAAAAATAATAAAAATAAAAATAAAAATGAAAAATAAAAACTTTCCAATGCCACGACCTTCAACGTTCATAAACAAATAACACTTAGCGAAAAAGCAATATAACAAACTAATCGCCTTGAACTGCCACATACAATCGCCCGTCTAAAGATGGCGCCACTTCCCCGCAACGCCCCGAACCTTTAAACAAGTTGATCAAGAGTAAAAGGTGCGAGGAATAAGTGTATTTTAATTAAATACCGTTCCTCCTTTACTTGTTCCCAGTCAAATTAATTCAGGCAATTGAGTAGCGAAGGAAGTGTAGTAAAGAAACGAAAAGACAAAAAAAAAAAAAAAAAAAAAAAAGAAAAAGAAAGAAAACGAAAAAGAGAAGAAAAAAGAGGATGAAAGAGAAAAAGTGGAGGAAGTGTTCGGCTTTTAAATGAAACGTCTCTAACGAAGTAATCTGTCTTGGCGCCCGCACGCCAGCGCTCGTTGGAGATGGGGCGCCGGTCTCGTCATTAGCACAGATTTCAATTTGATGTCGACGCCAGCAAAAGTCGATTCAATCTGGGCTCTACTCGTGCCTAATGACGTTGGACTGCTCGCGTGCGCAGGAGACATTTTTCTGTTTAATGAGATACTAGAGGTAGAGGAAGCTTTCGTGCAAGGCACGTTTTCTTCTTTCAACTGTAAGAAAAAGGAAAAAACGACATTTTTTTTTTTTTTTTTTTTTTTTTTTTTAAATAACAGATTTAGAAAATGAATAAGTGTAGATTCGCTGTGAATACTTTATGCGCAGATAAAAAGAAGAAAAAAAATTCAAATTTTATTCAAAAATCAAAAATTATTATTATTCTTCGTCGAAACTCGTGCGCGGATAAAATTAAACTTCTATAAAAATAAAAAATAAAATATGGATTCCATTTATTTGTGCACTGTTTTCACTTTTTTATACATTATTTTCTTGAGTAAACACACTAAAAATAATGATTTTACGTCAGATTTTGAATACAGTTTTACGGCATTAGGTTTAACTCTCAATTGTCCAGCTATCAACCATTTTTTTTTAAATTACTAAAAAAAAAAATGGAGGAAGCTTGTTTTTAAAGGTATAATGAAATGCTTTAATTCCTTTGTACATTTATGTTATATATACAATAAAACATGCAAAACGTTCATAAAAATTTCAGTGTAAAAACCAATAAGTGTAAAATTCAAGGATTTCTAGTGTAAATACGAGGGAAAATAGTGAATAAATAATATAATCCCAAAACATATTTATTTTTTTTTTAAATTATTTTTACTTTTTAATTATTTTTATTTTTTGATTATTTTTGAATCTTGAAAATTCGGATCTTTGAAATCCAAGGTTTTTTCCCATTCACCTGTCAAGCAATAAATTTCAAATTTCCAAACAAAACAAAACTAGAAAGAAGCTCTTAAATGCTGTCTAAAGAAAAGCTTCGTTTATATAATAACAATTTTAAGTAATACCACCTGTTAATTTCATTTCAAATCTAAACAATACCACAAATGTTCTTTTTCACTAAATGATTGACACTTGAAGAGATCCCCGGCTATTTTACAAACCAAGACGCTGATTGCCCGCTATTGATTACCTAAAACACTCATCAATCAGCCGTAAAAAAAGATATTTCACTCGCTCGTATGAAATGTAAACAAAAGTGCCAAACTATCCACACACGCAGCGAGATAAAACTCATACGAGCCTCGATTGGCATCTCATTGTGCGGCCATGAGCACAAGTCACTCGGAGGAAACTACAAATGCAATTAATTCCAAACACCAAATTACACGCATCATCGACTCAAAATAAAAATAAATAATATAAAATATACCCTACAAAAATTATCAATAACGGACATGTTTATGAGACGCGGGTTGGTTTCCTTCCGGTTCTATCATTTTTTTATTTTTTCGCACCCGTCAAAATGAAAGCATAATTTAAATGTTTTGGCCCGTCCAGATTACAAACGCAGGGCGCGTTCGCTTCGTGATTGCCCTGCCCGATCCATAAGTGGGCGGCGTTCATAAAGTTGATAGTTATCAGTAAAAACGCTGGAGAAACGCGCCCACAACTTAATTGTCACGGTTTGTTTTTGTTTTAAATGAATTTTTTTAATTTGTCACGTTTAATAAACGATTTGGTCGTTACAAGCGATTTTTTTTTTTTTTTTTTTTTTTTTTTTTTTTTTTTTTTTTTTTTTTTTAAATGACAGACGCGTCGTTATATAATCGCTTTTAACTTTGATCATTTCGCTGCTTCAAGCTCAAGCGACTTTCATTTCTCGTCTCAATTTAATTGCCTTGGATGTTGTCGTTGACTCGTCTCCTTCTCTCTTTCGCTCTCTCAATTTTTTTTATGGATCGTTGCGCTCGTCCATGTTTGAAACTCCATGGAAACTGGCTGCCGCCTCATCTCATTTGAAAAAAAAAAAGAAAGAAAAAAAAAAAAAAAAAAGCGCCAATCATCCAAATGCTCGTTTCCCGGCACAATCGCGAGAACGCCGACGTCGAACGCCCGGATCGCCCTCCACCCACCTCCGAAAGAACGGTCGATGAGACGCGCTGATGCTCGGTTCTTAATGGATCCGCAGGCGGATCCGAAAGACTATTAACAAATTGGAAAAACACAAGCCACCAAGTTTGCCATTTGCCAAGCAATAAATATCATGGCCGCAGTGTAGAAACGAGCCACGAATTAACGTAAAGTGCGAAAAAAATACTAAATACTAAATATCTGTATTTTTAAAATTAAAAAAAAATTAATTTTTTTAAATTATTTAACTGAAATTAGATGAACACGTTCTTTGTGATCAGGCGAGGAAGCCAACATTAGCAATTTTCATCGACGAGATTTATAAATCTCTAGATTTAAAAAGATATATTTTGAGATTTATGGATTTATTTTTGAGGTTTTTTTGGGATATATTTTGAAATTTATAAATTAATTTAGAGATTTAATGTGTAATTTAGAGATTTAATGTGTGATTTAGAGATCAAATGTGTGATTTAGAAATTTAATGTGTGATTTAGAGATCAAATGTGTGATTTAGAGATTTAATGTGTGATTTAGAAATTTAATGTGTGATTTAGAAATCAAATGTGTGATTTAGAGATTTAATGTGTGATTTAGAAATTTAATGTGTGATTTAGAGATCAAATGTATGATTTAGAGATTCAGAGATTTAGAGAATTAGAGATTTATTAAAAATTTAGAGAATTAGAGATTTATTAAAGATTTTTAGAATTAATGATTTATTAGAGATTTTTAAGAGATTTAACAAGCAATCGCCGAGATCGGGTCATTGACTCAAAATGTCATCACGTTTAGGTAATTTTTTTGTTGTTTTAAATTTCGGCTTATTAAAGAGGTATACTGGCGGTTAACGGCACCGTAAAAGAAGATAAAAATGTGAACTTTTCTTAAAAGTTACTCGCAGTTGAGATGTGGAGTTTGGTGCGTGTGACTTGCATTTTAAATTTGGCGCCCCCCATTCGTTGCCGAGATACGTGAAGAGAAATGACACTGGATGTCGCTTTAATAAAGGCAAGTCGCTCCGCTTGTGAAAAATCGCTCATGACTAATGACTATGTGTATTTTTTATATTCTCTTTTCGTTGCCTAAAAAGGTTTGTGGAGCATTAACTTGTAAATGAAATTCATAGGTCTGATTATTCATTCAACTGAGTAAAGTGGTTGTTACGAAACGCATTAATTTACCGCATTTGGCACAGAAAACTGGTGGGAAATGAAATAGCAAATTGGAAAGACCAACACGTTTGAGCAATTTTATTGTTAGTTTAGTTGGAAACTGTTCGAAAAAAAAGTGGGAACAAAAACTTTTCGAAATTTTTATATTTTCGAATTAAAATGCGAAAATTTATTTAGTTTTGGATTTTTATCCGAAGATTTATTAACTTTCGAATTATTACCCGAAATGACAAAATTTCGAATTATAATTTTCTTCCAATTTAAATTCAAAACTTAAAAATGTTCGAATTATTACCCGAAGTTACCAAGTTTCGAATTATAACTACAAAATCACCAAGTTTCGAATTATTACCATAAAATCACCAAGTTTCGAATTATTACCACAAAATCACCAAGTTTCGAATTATTACCACAAAATCACCAAGTTTCAAATTATTTTTTTATTCTAAAAAAAAAAAAAAACCAAAAACCAAAACACTTTAGAATTGTTACCCGAAATTAACAAGTTTCGAGTTATTGCCCGAAATTACCAAGTTTCGAATTTTTTTCCCCAATAAATTCGAAACCACCAATTTTCAAATTCGAAACTACGTATTCCTTTCTATTCCATTCTGTATTCAATTTACAAAACATCAAACCGAATATAAAAATAATAACAATAATAAAAAAATAAATAAATAATAACAATAACAAAAAATAAATAAATAATAACAATAATAAAAAATAAATAAATAAAAAAAACATTTTAACTTTGAATCGTTTGAAACTCGCAATTAAACACTCGAAAACATAACAATTTCGAAAACTGCTTTGAACTCATGAATAAACATCCAACGCAACAGAAACACATTGCGCCCTTGTTCCGTTTGCGCCGCACCTCAAGGCTTCCACGTACAACCTCCTACACAAATGCAATTAAAATCTTGGCTGGATCCACGCACATTTCCCGCTCGTTTACTACCTTATCATTAATCCACACCTGTCGAGGGATTCTCATGACGTCATAAAAGCAGCCTTCTCCACAAACCAACCAATTCATTCTAACCCCCCCCCCCACCACCCCCACTCCCTGTCATGGAAATTACGAGTTTGATGAGCGGGGGATGCCAACTCTCACAAAGAACCCAACATAAACGTCTGGCGTTCCATTCGTCTGCATTAACCTCGACGACCCTACCCACAGTGCCGAGTCTTCAACCACGTGACTCCTTTCCTTGTCCTTGGCGAGTGCGTGCAATTGCATCGAGTGCATTATCACACACGACCATAAAAGACACACTTTACTCCACGTTTTAATTCGTTATAACGAGGTTCGACCTTGTGATTGGGAAGCGCGCAACGAACGACTGCTGTTTCATCGTTTAGCCTTAATTACATGCTTCTCTCTTCGAGGGAAAGATAAAATTTATTGCGCACAGGGCTGCGCGTCGGCGAATATTTCAGCGCCCAGTTCTCGCTCCGCAGGTGGAGTCATCATCGACATTACAACCCATCAGACCAACGCGCTGATGTATTATGGGTAGAATTTTTATCAATTTTAATTTTTTTCTTTCTTCTTTCTTTGTCCCCTTTTCTTTATTATTATTATTTTTAACCTTCAACTTGATCGCTGAGTCGTAAACCCCCTTTTATTGGCCTGGTGTCGCGCAATTGATGTCATTTGGGGTCGGCCGAGCATTAATTCACTCGTTAAATGATGTTTTCGAGACTCCATTTAAGGTAAAATGGCTGACGTGAATTGTTTTTGAAAAAATAATGGGGGCAGTCGGAGTGATGAGTAATATAATCAATCCGTCAACTAATTGCGATTGGAGGTCGTGTAATCAAATATATATGTGCGCTGATCAATAAATCGCGTGGCCACTGACACCAATAATTGAAGAGAGTCTGTGTCGTATACATGTCCGTGCCACCTATACTCCGACTTAAATCTTCGTTTAATTGGATCGAGGGCCCGGATGGGAGGGGAAAAGAGAGGAGCAACTTTGAAAAAAAAAATTTTTTTTTTTAAATATATTTTTTTTTTGTGGATTTTTTTTTTTTTTTTAATGTTTAGTTGCGCTCCTGCGTTCCTGCAGCAAACTGGATCATTAATAACTCTTCAACGATAACGCTCGTTTTATTTGTGCGAATTTTATGTACGTGGAATCCTATTGGGATGTACAATTTACTCTTTAAGCTGTTTTCGCGACTAAACGCAATCAGAAGTCGATAAATAGCATTGCATGAGTACGTGTCAATAGATTTTGACGCATTTATCAAAGCTGGGGGTTGGCGCCACTCTATTGATTGTGAGTTTCATTAGAACTAAGCCAAGAGCCACACGTTGACAAAAACGGGAATCAAACTGCCAATAAATAGTGCCTACTCACCAGCAAACATTTAATTTGTTTATTATACCGAATACTCCGAAGAAGTAAAAATGACGTATATTGTACATTTGATGTAATGCGCAAAACTCTAAAAGTCATGTTTTAAATGTTTTATGTGGTTGTTTTTTTTTTTTTTGGTTGTTTTTTTGTGATGTTAAAAAATACAAAAACAAAAACACTTAAAACGCAACTTTTTAAATGCAGCTACTATTGTTTTGATTTTCCTGCATAAACAAATACAATAATTGTTTTAATTGATTGTTTGCATTAAAATAAATGCAATAATTGTTTTAATTGATTGTTTGCATTGAAATAAGTGCAATAATTGTTTTAATTGATTGTTTGCATTAAAATAAATGCAATAATTGTTTTAATTGATTTTTGCGTAAAATAAACGCAATAATTGTTTTGATTGTTTGCATAAAAATAAGTGCAATAATTGTTTTGATTAATTATTTGCATAAAAATAAGTGCAATAATTGTTTTGATTAATTATTTGCATAAAAATAAGTGCAATAATTGTTTTGAAGTTGTTTGGCGATTTTATTTAACTTTGTTTCGGACTAAATGAGCCGAGATTTCTCCATTTTAATTGTTGGCAAACTAAAGTGTTTGTAATAAATGATGAAAAATTACAAGTTGCCGGTTGAAAGAGGAGGAGTCGGATCACTCCATTCCTCGACAGAGATAAATATGAGAGCGAAGGACCAAGATCCGCTCAGCCAGCTAAATCGACGAACGGAAAAGATGAAGGACGAGGCGTTTCATTACGAGCGAAAGCGTCTGGTCGTTATAAGGAGGAAGGCCACTCGCACCCATTTCGTTCCAGTCGATATGTTTTCTACCATTTTGCCAGACTGTAACACAGTAACGAGTTCTTTTAGGCACGCTTTGTGCAGACACAAGCACTCTACTAAAATTATTCTCCCATTGATGAACCCGTGAAAAAATACCCCCCCAAAAAAAAATAAATAAATAATAAAAAAATATATATATATATATATAATAAAGCATAAAATTTGAATTTTTTATGCAAAAAAAAAAAAAAAAAAAAGACAGAGAAGATCTAATCAAGTTTGAGAAAAAAATTCTTTCTGCTCAACACTTCATATAGGAGATAGAGAAGAAGAAAAAAAAGGATGTGGATGATGAGTTGGGTGTGAGTGTTCGTCTACTCGCGTTCTATTGTTCACGAAACGAGAATGGGGAGCGACGTTCGAGCTTGGAAAAAAAGATGATGAGACGATTCTCATTTCTTTCGTCGGTAAATCTGGCACGCACGTCCGCTCACAACGAGTCCAGCTCGCGGACAATTAATGCGGTGCCCTTGGACAGTTGGTGCGTAACAATAGAGCTATTTACAAGAATAAATTCAATGCAAACACGGATTTGTTATTATTATTTTTTATTATTACATCTTGTCCTGTCAAAACAATTTCCCTTCGTCATTCCACTCCGAAATTGTTATATGAAAAAACGTGAAGGGAAACGATCCTGAACCTATTTCAAATGAATACCCTCATCACGTGCGCATGCGCCTACGTTTCTTTCCTCGAGTGTTCGCTTCGTATTTCATGTTCGGAGCACGCGGGAGCGGGAGTCGAGGTCCGCTCCACCCGCCCCCTTTTCCATATTCTTTCCCCATCACCTCAAGTCCATCGATCGTGCGATGCAACGCGTCAGACAAACGTTAGTGCGCACTCATCTCTCTCGAGTGAACGAGGCAATCACTCATCACTAGAATAATAAAAAGATGGGTCCAAACAAACACGAGATGTTTCAAATCTAAAAACCCTTCTTTGCGTTTGTCACTGGCACTTTCAACTGTTGTCAAGTAATAATACTTAAATTTAAAAAAATAAAAAAACTACGGGAAATTATTAAAATATCAATAGAAACTTCTAAAACATGCATTCCCTACTGCATTATTTGTGGATTTAAATATTTAAAACTTAAATTAACACGCCAACCTTGAAAAATTCGAACAAACAAATTTCCGCAATGATATTCCTATGGGAGCGGCAGGAAAGCCAAGGGGCAGCAAAACCATTTTATTTCCTCCAATTATTAACTAATTACCAAAAAAAAAAAATTAAAAATAATCTAAAAAATATTTACTAAACATTGATATTTGATAATAATAATAAAAAAAAAATTATTATCAAATTGTATCAAATTCCGCGCGTTTCATTTTTACGAAGGGCAGTCACGGCTGCGCACATCAGCAGCTTCCATGATCTTAATTACGACAACGCTAGCATTTTAATCCGCTGATACATCACTTCTAAACACGGGATTTGTATCGGCGCAACCTATTGGTGCTTCGAATTCCTTCATCTCCCTTCATTAAAGCGCTCAAGAGTTTTTTGCGCAGGAATTCCATTTGCAAAACGGCAAATGGCAAATCATTTATTACACGCAACAGCAACAGCAACAGCAGTGTTTGTAATTAGAGCAGAGGCGAGCTGGCATCCATCTAAGGCGAGGGGATTTACACCAGATGTACGGCCACAAACTAACCCAAGAGCATGTGATCTTTTGCCATTTTAATGACCCAAATTTGAGAGCCTTTTACGATAGATCGTAAAATTTACAAGCATACAATTGAGGAATAATGAGCTGTATACGGGTGACGGACCACTAACTTGAATCTTAATGAGGACAATGGCTCCCAGCGTGTTGGAGATTACTTTGACCCATCGTAGAACGTGTTTGCGCGATCGCTTTTAATGCAACAAACAATTTTTGCATTTTTTTTAATGCAGGAATTTTGCACAATTTTAAAGATTTGTTAATTTTAGGAGTGAAATGTTGCGGATTTGCTGCGAATGGTTATTTATTTAATTTGCGTAATTATCAAAAATGATGCTGGAGTAATGATCTATAAAAGCGATAAAATTTGCATTTTTAACGCCGCTAATTCTTGTTAATTGTCATCTTTTAGATATTTACACATCCGAGTACAGCTTGATTTATTTTATTCGACATCAGTTTAAAATTTAAATTTTTTGAATTAAATTTTTTTAAAATAATTAAAAAATTTGCACGGAGTTTTAAATGTGATGCCGC
The DNA here is from genome assembly GCA_034683725.1 of Strigamia crassipes. NCBI lineage: Eukaryota > Metazoa > Arthropoda > Chilopoda > Geophilomorpha > Linotaeniidae > Strigamia > Strigamia crassipes. The sequence goes on along the minus strand of JAQFXT010000704.1, from coordinate 3,103 downwards.
AGCGAGTCGACCTTTCCCCGCACGAAAACTAAAACACCGTCAAAAAAAAAAATTTAAATTTTTAAATTTTAAATTTATTATAAAAAAAATTTCAGTTAAAAAAAAAAATTTTTTTTTTTTTCAAGTAAAAATTGTAATTTAGCCTGTTTTGAATCGTTTCATTGCTTCCTGCTATAAATTTACATTTCGCCGCTTTACTGCATGCTAATGCGATTCTAAAGTTGTTTCCTCATCCTTGATAGAGCACAAATAAACGCAAAAAATAAAAAAGCATCAGATTACACATAACTCTTTATCACAATGACTAAAGCCTAACAAGATTACTAACCACTCTTTACATTTTTAAAGCAATCAAACCCCACACTTTGCGTTGCATTTAATTCCAGCAGATTCACACACACGGCCGTTTGTTGCAAACTTTATACGACGTGATTAAGGAAGAAAGGTTAGTTTAATTCGGGAAAGTATCTTTTCGAGTACGAAAGAAATTTCCATCACCCTCTGAACACAATTGGGAAAACGAGGTGCTGCAATCTGACGACGTCTTTTCTTCCCCAAAGAAAACAGACTTAAGCCTAATTAGTACGCCGGTTCGTTATAAATATTTTAAAGACTTAATACGACGTCTCACCGACACAAAGTGGAATTTTTTAAAAATTTGAAGAAAAAAAAAAAAAAAAGAATTTTTTTACCACCATTTTTTTTTTTATTTTTGTTGAAAATTTCATTATTGAGTTAAAATTAAAGTGCGAGTTTTTCTTGCTCGCTTCAAGGGGGCGCCACTGCGGCTCCGCGCAACATGTAGCAGTATTTTCCTTCCGTATGCAATGATTAAATCCCACAGGCGATTCGGTTGTTTTCAATTTCGAGTCATATAACCAGTGCAAACGGAAATAACAAAAAAATAAAAAAAGTAAACAATAAACATGTTTTAATTAAAATAGTGGACGAATGTTTGCATTCCCAGATTAAGCTTTTTCGGGGCCCTAGAAAATTTATGCCAACGCGCAACGTGGTCTTAGAGTGAAGATAAACAACAACAGCGCTATATCCATCTTTGGTGTTCGGACAATTTGTCGACGCCGTTTCGTCGACTCGCCGATTTGTCGACTAACACCTAGCATGCAGCTTAGGTTAGGTCAGGTTAGGTCAGGTTAAGTTAGGATAGGTTAGGTTAGGTTAGGTCGACGAATTGGCTGTCAACGAATCGACCCAATGCCGAATCTCTTTCCCATTACCATTTTGTTTACTTGGATACTTTGTGATTCTACCCTTCACAGCACCACCTTTATAAACCACTGATTTGCATAATGTCCGGCTTGACTATGCCCGTCCCTAACTTTGCTCCGGCATTCAACTTCACTCAAACTCTTCAAACACAACAACTATTGCACTTGTGGTTGGTCACTTGTGCCACATTTTCACATAAATAGCTGAATATAAGTTGCAGTGGATTGAATGAGCTGAAAGTTTTTATTTCTGCTTGTAAATAGAGGAAACTGTGATGCTATTAGGAATGGCGCCACCAAAGTTTACACACGCCACTAAATAATACGCCAAGACCTTTGAATCAACAACATCATCGACCACCGATCAGATGACACATGACAGACTAACCAGTCCTGTTCCCACACCAACACAGCATGAGTCTATCGAACGATCGCCAACCGCCTTTGGATCTGCAGACGACCTCTCTTTGTGCTGCTAAAGTCATTGACTAAACATTTCTGCCTTGGGAACATCGCCAGCATTGTATCCTGTGAAGATGTTGCTGCCTATGTCTGCTCCAAGGGTTTGCTGTCGTCGGATTACCATGAACAAGCCAGAAAGTATGTATTTCATTCTTCGTGATATTGGCGATAACTTATTGCTGACGACATCAACCTGTAACTATAGCATCCACTCTCTTCTACTTCATCCACACCCCTGGAGCAGGTCTTCAGCTCTCCAGTCAATTGAACAACAAGCAAAAAAACTGCCTGTCTGCCACTTTACCATTAAAACGCAAAGATTGTATAAGCTTAATATGCAATGAGGCAATCAAAGACCGCATGGTAAGGGGCTACCATGTAGAGCTGGACGCTTATCACTTAATGAAAAGAATTGACAAGAACTATATTGTTTAATGGTTTAGTGGCATTTAATCAAATAGTGTCTAGGGGTTAGTTCCAGACAGTGCCTTCCAGCTTGGGACACATTACTACGTCCCAACCCACTCAATCACCGACCACGTGGCTAACTAGAACCACAAGGGTGGCAAAGATTGTCACCGCATATACCGGCATTACCCGAACTTCTCTAACCATCTCAAATCATGCCTAGGATCTGCGAACAAAGCATGATCGGCAATAGCACCAACCACACTGCCAGTCATTGATAGACTGCCCTCTTGAGGTCACGAATACCCCTTAGAAGGCACTTCCTTTTCCGCTTTGGCAGTGAATGTTGCCCAGAGCGGCCACCGGTGCTATTAGTGTCCGCAAGGTGGCCACAAGTAAAGCAATGTTAAAATAAGTTTGGTACTTTGGCATCAAACCATAAACGTCAGGTGCTCTTAAATGTATACTTCCGTCAACATTTCACCACAACTAAATATGATACTGGCCCGTAACACATTAGGACAAAAAATATTAGTCCACTGCTTTTCCTTCTGCCAAAGGAGTCATTGAAGGTTCCATTGTACGCAACAGTGTACTATAACACTCTCTAGACTTTGATTGACACCATAAAATTCCAGTACACTATTAGCTACTATGTTGATGATAATTTTCTAACCGTCTCTTCCACAAACCTTGACACTAACCTTTTTTACGACACTTTTACATTTATCTTTAAAGATGCATTGCATAATTATAAATCCACCCACAATTTCTGTGTTGCAGCCAAAAATTATTTTCAACAATGAACTGCTTAATATTGTTTGTTTATAAAATGTGTTTTTACAAGGTTTTCAATAGTTTTTATTGACAAGACAAAATTTCTTACATCGCTATAGTAAATAATAGGTGCATTCAATCTCCAGAAGATGAATTGACTTCTTTGTCTGAAATGACTTCTCTAAACCGGATGTGACGTTTTTTGCATCACATCTCTGAGAAGTCAA
>JAQFXT010000703.1:0-27899 GCA_034683725.1 Strigamia crassipes | reverse complement strand
AAATCTTCTTGGAATCCTGAGAAATCTTGTTGAAAGCCTGAGAGACCTTGTTGAAAGCCTGAGAAATCTTGTTGAAAATCTAATAAATCTTGTTGAAAGCTTGAGAAATCTTGTTAAAAGCCTGAGAAATCTTCTTGGAATCCTGAGAAATCTTGTTGAAAGCCTGAGAGACCTTGTTGAAAGCCTGAGAAATCTTGTTGAAAGTCTAATAAATCTTCTTGAAATCCTGAGAAATCCTCCTGAAATCCTGAAATCTTGAGGATTTCAAAAAGATATCATATGTTTGGCTATCCCTCGAATTTTTCTTGTTTTTGCTACAAATCTTCGCAACCATTTACAAGATTCATAGATTTCTCCGATTTCCAGGATTTACAAGATTTCATGAATTTTGGAATCCAAAATCTTAGTTTGTGCAAGATTTCTAGCATTAGCTACTCCTTCAGGTTCTGTAGTTAATGCCGCGAAATGATGTCACTTTTCGCCAGCCAATCAGATGCTTTAAACAGACGTAGTTCACGTAACGTTGCGCAAATTTGAGCCAGTGCCTATTTAAAGTTATTGTATTTTTAAATTGTTAAATTAATTGTAATTAAATTGGTGCAAATTTGAGTCAGTTTGCGCAAATTTGAATCGGCATAAATTTAGGCCTAAACAAAGATTGCGCAAATTTGGGTCGTGCAAATTTGGTGCTGGCCGACAAATCGCACACAAAATCAAAAAACGTCAAAAAAAAAACTGTAAGCAAGTAAGAAAGATAGAAAAAAAACTGTAAGCAAGTAAGAAAGATAGAAAAAAAACTGTAAGCAAGTAAGAAAGATAGAAAAAGCATGTAAACAAGCTTTCTTGGTTAAAGAATCAGCCTTAACCATCACTCCGATTTCCGCAAAAATCGATTAATCTTAGAAAAAAATAAAAGAAACCATCGAACATCAGAATCCCAACAAACGCATGAAATTTTAATTGACATAGATAAATATTAATTAGTACTTTGACAGATTGTCTTTGTAAAAACAAACCGATGGTGTGTTTTTGCCAAGTGTTGCTAACTCCATTCAACCGCTCCGCATCTCCACCTTTTCCCACTACCTTATCTTTTTCAAACAGCAACTTCACATTACAATCTCTTCAAAATCCTTACAACACTTAGCAAACTTGATAAAAAGCACTTAAAAACATTTTCCTCGTAAACAAGAATTCATCACTAAACCTATACCGCACCGAGCGCACTAATGACAGTAAGCCATGCAGATATTTCCGAAGAAAAAAATTTTTCCTGGATCGTGTGGCATCAGCTAAGATTCAAACTTTATGATGCCAAGAAAGGATCATTAAATTTCGTTAAAAAAAAAATTCCCAGTAAAATTTTTTTTTTCTAAATGTTTTTATAATGCCTTTTAAATACACTTTTAATTTTAAAACACACACGTGCTCCTCTCGCGAATGAAGCGGAGAATTCAAAATGGCGGCGAACGAGGTCATTGCAAATCGCAATTTTTGGTCAGTGACGTCACGGCGACGTAAATAGTGGAAAATTACTGGATTGGCTACGCTATTTTTTGATATAGCGTAAGCTCCGTTAGACTTATGAGTTTTCCACTATAGTTATAGGCATAACCAGGCCCGTTCCTAGGGTGTTGTGCGCCCGTGTGATTTTTGTCCTGTTTATCACACGGTGTCCCTATGGTAGGAACGGGTCTGGGCATAACGGGGGTGTTTATAACGTAAAAGTACATGGCGCAAACTGCGTATTATGTTTGGCATCTTGAAAATTTATTGCTATGCCAGCAACCCGCTGTTGCACCACCCTGGTGTTGATTCGGACCATCTAGTTAATCCTGTTTTACAGGATAACATCTCAAGTCTAATGTTATATTCTTAGATTTCTTTTAACTTCTTAGTTGTTTGGCCGCCATCGATCCACCATACACCGTAGCAGCTAGATTAGCCAATCGGGCGTGTTTTGAGAATCGTCCCGGTACTATTTTATTGCCGTAACATCATGGGCTTCCAACATCTACTTTCTAAAAATCTTTAAATCCATTCATCTTCAGCGCAGCTAGTACAAGTATCCAAAACCTTGACCACACATTAAAACAATTACAACCCAAGATGTTTCGCTGTTTTAACTTCCTAATGTTTGTTCTTGGCTTGCGGGTCACTTCGCTAAGATATGGATTTGCAATTTCCTACTCTTTGGTATTTCCCGCCCAACAATGGCGATGTGGGGCGTTGACAATCATTTGCATTTAGGTAGTCCTAAATCTATCGTTATGCCTTGCCTTCCTTTCTTCAACTTACGATTTACAATGTAGCTCGGGCCATTTTGATCATTTTGTAAATGTTATTACACCATAACTAATTAAAATATTTTTTTGAAACTAAAACCATTATATAGAGAATTTAATGTAATTTTTTGTGTAAAAAATGCTATACAGAAATAAAGCCTAATTTAAATTGATAGCCAGTGCCTAGGGCCCCAAATACTGTGCCGGTAAGACATCTCCATCCGTTACTGCTTATTTTCAATTCCCGTCTACCTTTCGCTCCGCCACCCTTTTGATATAGGTACAGGCAGAATCTAACCTTGCTGGAGTCATCAGTTGGGCTGTCACAAGCTTTTAGATGCAAAAGTGCACTTTTTGGATGCATAAATGTCCTTTTTATGTTGAAAAATGTAGCTTAAAGTGGTGCTTTGCTCCAGTAGCAACTGGAGAAATGGTCTTAACAACCTTACAACCTAAGTGTAAAGCCTGGGACAACATTACATCATAACTACACCTAACCTACACAATGCCTCCAAATGAATTGAAACCCTCGTGCGCAATAACCATAATGGTTATTTTAAGCGCATCAATAATGTATAAAACCAATGTACTCCCGATGGAATTAAAACACGGCCCATTTGCTGCAATTACCCTAATAATTTCATCGCATTTGCGTTAATAGAGTATTAAATCTTTTATAACGTTACAAAACGGCCGTTGTTCGTCCGACCAATCCCGAAGCGCGTAACAAACCCCATTCGCTTTTGGATTGGTGGCTGTAGGTGGCTGCATTCACCACTTCGAGAATTTACCACTAGTTTTGACAATGTTCCCTGGTGCTTTGACGACCAATGAGAACGGCGTTACAAAACGGCCATCGTTTGTCCGACCAATCCCGAAGCGCATAACAAACTCCATTTGCATTCACCATTTCAATAATGCACGCTCGTCCTTTGCGCCATCTGATGTGGGTTTTCACAACCAAAATACAAATGGCATTTTGATCCCGTTCGAACTCTTCGCGGTCGTTTCACCGATTTTCTATCGGTAAATTCTCTCATAAAATACACCTCGCGCTCGAGTAATTGTCAAATTTAGGTCAGCAACTCATCTTTTTGTCAGATAAGATAGATAGTGTTATTTTCGGATGTAGACGGTAAGAAATCTATCTTTTGAGGAATTTATTCTGGCAGAAAAAAGGTTGCAATACGTCCCCTTTAACCAGACAAGAAAAACCTTACTCAACAGCACTTGATTCGAAGCATTAAGGACAAGATTGCATGTTTGTGCATGCAGTTTGAATGAACAATGACAATCAATACAAGCTGAAAGGGGAATGAACCCAACAAAGAATTTTGTAACTCTTGAGTTATATCACTTGGGTTTGCCAACCCTTTGCTCGCAAAGCGAGACAGAAGAAAGCAGTCACTCTTGTTTTAGTTTTAGAGATTCCGGCTTTAACAACCCATTTATCTCCCTTTGCAAAATCATTAGTCTTTCTCCAGGTGTGAAAAGAAATTCACCCAAAACTGTGCAGTCGAGTGAACTCGTCCTATGTACAGAATCAAATCAATTTTTATGAAGCCTCTTTTACAATTTTCACCTATCATTTCGTACGATGAGTCAAAATGACTCGACATTCCTCCACAATTTCTATTCACTGCGTGTAATTTCCACGTTTAAAATTCAAACCGCATAAAGAAAATTAACACATCCTTTTCATAAAGTGATAGAAAAGATAAAAATTACATTTTAACCCCGAACCGATCCGCAAAGTCAATCTAGCCAACCTGGGTTAGGTTAGCTACAGCAATCAGTCTTAATACCTAAGTCTACTTCGCATGTTTTTCTCTTCTTTTACAGTTTGTTGTTTCAGTATTGCAGCAAAAAAGATTTTTCATGTCTTCATTAAACTTTTAAACAATAGATTTTACAAAAAAAAAACCACACTTAGTAAAAAAATGACCAAAAAAAGGACCAGTTTTCTTTTATTTTCCTAATTTCATCTTGATTCAGTGGTTGTTGCTTCGTTGTGTATTATTTTCCCCCATCTTTTTCCATTTAACATTTTTTATTTGTATTTTGAATTCCTTAGAGGCATTTTTTTTTTTTTTTTTTTTTTTATGAAATATTTTTCAAGACGGTTTAGTATAGTACATGATGCAGTTATCTGCTTTATTGGTCATGTGATAAATGTGTTGTAGTGTGGACATGACAAGACGAATTGGAAAATAAACTTCATTCTCCAGTGATTACCACCAGTTGGTTTGAAATCACCTTGGACAAATTTTTTTTTCATTGATTTTTCCACCTATTGATCCATGCAATGCATTTCCATACACCTGTGTGCAGTCTTCCATTCTAAATTCCCTACATAAAAAAGTATTAAAAAAATGAAGAAAAAAAAGTTTTAACTTTTACATAAAAAAAGTGGATGCAGTGCTGCAACTTTACTTCATTTAAAGAAGAAGTTTAATACAGATTTTCAAACTTTGCATAATAGAAAACTAACGAGAGGGTTTTGTTCTTCGCAACAAACAGCTGACACACTCTAATCTCTATTCCAATACCCTCGAGCAAGTCCGGCTTTAGCTATAGGCCATTTAAGCGGCATTTCCCAAACACCCAATGCTAAAATTAACACTATTATAACAGAACATTGACATTTTTCGGGAATACTCTAACACAAACAATAAAAGAAGTGACATCACTATACTAAACACCTTTTACTTCAAGTTTTAGAAAAACCCAATTTTACAGGTTTTTAGGGAAACCCAAGATAACAGGTTTTAGAAAAACCCAATGTTGAAGATTTTAGAGAAACCCAATATTGAAGAATTTAGAGAAACCCAATATTGAAGATTTTAGAGAAACCCACTATTGCAAGTTTTTAGTAAAACCCAATATTGCAGGTTTTAGGGAAACCCAATATTGCAGGTTTTAAAGAAACCCACATTGCAGGTTTTTATGAAAACGCAATATTGCAGGTTTTAGGAAAACCCATATTGCAGGTTTTAGAGAAACCCATATTACAAGTTTTTAGAAAAACCAAATAATGCAAGTTTTAGAGAAACCCAATATTGTAGGTTTTAGGAAAACCCAAGATAGCAGGTTTTAGAAAAACCCAAGATAGAAGGTTTTAGAAAAACCCAATAATGAAGATTTTAGAAAAACCCAAGATGGAAGGTTTTAGAAAAACCCAATAATGAAGATTTTAGAAAAACCCACTACTGCAGGTTTTTAGGAAAACCCAATATTGCAGGTTTTAGGAAAATCCATATTGCAGGTTTTTAGGAAAACCCAAAATTGCAGGTTTTAGAGAAACCCAATGTTTTAGATTTTAGGGAAACCCATATTGCAAATTTTCAGAAAAACCCAAGATTGCAGGTTTTAGGAAATCCAAGATTGTAGGCTTTTAGAGAAACCCTACTTTTAGTAGTTTCATTATCGTATTGACAACTGAAAGAACTACAGTCTTTGTTTATTAATTGCGTCATTAATGCCATTAAAAAGACTCCATTAAACCACAAACACGATTAACGCATTGACTAAGTTTCACAATTTCACATTCATTCAACCAATCATTTAATTACTTATTGTTTTTTGTTGTCATCGAGTTTGATCCATCTTCGTTGCGACGCAATCCATTGTATTAAACCATAAAAATGTGCTTTCTACTGGTCTCGTCAATGTTTTGGCATAGCGTGTCAAGGTCTCAACAAAGTTGTAACCACTCAGTCTCTGAAGCTGACACACGACTCAGCAATGCACTTAAAAGATTCTTAGTAGACTGTTTAACGCAGTTCCTTTATCAAGCACTAAACCCACATAATATAACACTTTTTCCAAACTGACGTTTCTGACTCGAAGCGCCAACGAGCCAATAAATTTCTCCGCTAGAAAATAGCAATTGCCTCGAGTAAGTTTTTAATATTTCATTTGTTTCAGTTTCCACCTAAGATAAACAAACGTAACCTCAGTCGGAAAATATAAGAAACAGTTCTTAGTTTCGGAAATCACGTGATTTTGTAAGGTAAGTCGACTTTTATAACCGTAACGTGAAAGCGCGAGAGCAAACTCAACTTTTATATATTTACGCTACAATATTTATAACGTAAAATTGACTATAATACACTATAATACACGAGTGAATAGTTTCATTACCTGTTATTTTTTTTCTAAAATATTTGCTTATGAATCTGCAAATAATAATTTTTTTAGTTTGATTTTGGCATCAAGATTCTCGGCGCCATTCGAAGACATAAATAAAAAAATAAAAAAAATCACTGCGGAATAACTTGAAATAAAAAAAAAAAAATTAAAGAGACTCAAAATATTCCAAATAATCAACTTTAAAAAAAAAAAAAAAAAAAAAAAAAAAATTAAAAAAAAAAAAAAAAAATCTAAATCTTATACTTTTATTGATTTCCATTGAAATTCAAATTCACAAACATTTTTTGAATATATCAAGCAATCAATAAACTTTCCAATTTCAATTTAAGTAAAATTAATTTAAAAATTTTAAGCTTTTCTTAAATAACACAAAACCCGAAGCAGCCAGCATCCTTTATCTGTTGTCCCGTTCTCATGGAAACAGAAGAAAGAGGTCAACAACCTTCGCTGTAGGAGAAAGAAGCAAATTGCATGTAAATGTGCAACAAAGATAAAAGGATTTTTATTTTGAGGCTCAAACCGATTTGCAGCTTTACTCCGCCAGGAAATGTTGCGAAAATTGAAAAACTTGACACCCTTAAAAGAAATAAGCTTAACTCAATACACAATTGCCAGAAAAAAAAGTTTAATTAAAGTTGTCTTTACACATCTAACCTAAGCTAAGCTAACCTAACCTAGAAAAAAATAACGCTTTCATTTTTACAGTTTAAGTAAAGATATTGTAAAGTGGAATACAAAGTAAGAAAATTAACATTAGTGGCGTTCAAATTAGTTAAGTAAATTCTACTTAACTGTATTAAGTGTCTAACCTCGTTTTCACTTCAGAATATGACGTTTTTCATGTCGTATTTTGCTTAAGTTAGTTCACTTTAAGTAAGGGGTTGTATTGCTTATTTTCCTTATCTTAAGTTAAGTAACATTGGAGCGATTTGCCACGCTCATTTGAACAATCACACTGATCTCAGCTGCTGTTAGTAAATGTTTTTGGTGCGATATGGGGTACAGAACTAGTGCTAATGGTACAAAATAAAAAATACCATTACATGGTACCATCACGTAGTACGTGATATCATTGCATGGTACATATTATAAACAAAAAGCAGCGTGGCTCGTGTACATTGTACTGGGTACCGAATAAAAAGTAGTGCAGTTTTGGTACATTGTACAGAGTACCAAATAAAAATTACCACGGTTCTGGTACAGTTACTATGTACCAAAAGTAGTGAGATTTTGGTAGCAAACAGAAAACAGTGCAGTTCATTACATTGCACCGGGTACCAAGTGGAAAGTAACGCAGTTCCAGTACTGGGTACCAAATGGAAAGTAATGCTTCTTCGGTATATTGTGCTGGGTACAAAATTAAAAATAATACTGCTCCAGCACATTGTACTTGGTACCAAATAGAAAGTAGTGTGATTCTGGCACATTGTACCGGGTGCCTGATAAAAATGACTGTGGTTTCGATACATTGTACCGGATACCAAATAAAAAGCAGCACGGCTCCGGCATATTGTACCAATGTACCAATTCATAATCCAAAAATAAAGTAGTTCGATGCTGTTACGTGGTACCGGGTATGGGTACTAACTGAAAAACACCATAGTACCGATATGGGTACAGTTTTGTGTATCAGCCAACCATTAGTAATAACATGTGAGTCAAGGATACCTTGGTTCATAGCAATAACATTATTTCATTTAGAAGCATTCAATCATGAGTCATTTATTTTGCTTATTACACTCAATTTTATTCATTTAAGCAAACTTTAAGTTTTTGCTTAACCAATTTGAACGCCACTACTGTTAGAGATAGATCAAATAAAAATTTGATTCAAATTCCACAGTTTATGATTTTAATTTGTTTCTTAAAGTTGAAACACCGTTGACATTAATGCGAGTTTGTATCATTGCCTTCACTTGATTTTGCTCCACTATCAAATTGAGGCTCTGCCCATATCCTGAAAGATATGTTGTGTTTCCACAAGATTTAATTTCACAGAATTTATATTGACATTTATTTTATTTCAAGATTCTAGTAAATATTGCAAAAAATAATGGCTTTACAATTTTTTTTTAAGTGATTATAAGTTAATGTAAATTAGAAATTTGCGATTTGTAAAGTGAAATTTACAAATCGCAAATTTCTAATTTACATTAACTTTTCATCACTTAAAAAAAAACTTGTTAAGCCTTATTTTTTCCAGTGCTAACCCAAACCTAATCCAAAGAATCCCAAACTTATTTTTTTGTTAGAAAAAATTTTCCAACTTTAAGCAATTTTGCCATTTGCAAATTCTAGATATTTCTGCACAAATTAATCAAAACATTTCTGTTTCATCGTTGATCTTTCATGCTTCAGTAAGTAAGCCACTTCATAACTCATAAGATTTGCACAGGGCTATCCATCATGATAAATGGTGGCTGAAATTAATATTTTAAGCCATGCCTAGTGTCATCGGCACAAAAGGATTTCCTCTACGAAGAATTATTATCAAACACAAAGAGATATTCTCTATTAACTCTTCACATTTTGCTGATCTGAGGATAATTGCAAACAATTTTTCATTGAAATTCTCAGCTTTTGTTGTCCCCAAATGCCGGTTTGTTTCTTAATGTCCAAACTACAAAAAGAAATCACTAAGCAAAAAGAAGAAAAGAAATTGAAACAGCTGCAACGACAGTAGCAAAATGTTTCAATTTACTTATCTTAGCAGCGAAGCCGCAAAAAGAAATAATAACCGAGCGAGAGATAAAAAAAAAAAAAAAAAAAAAAAAATGGTGTAGACAGTTGTCTGCTGTATCATTTTCCTGTTGCTATTACTCGTTCCCCTTAGCAACCGCCTGCCCAATCATTCGCTATGATTTAAAAGAAAGAGAAAAGTGGAATAAAATCCGAGCCAATAAGTTGCTGAGTGTCTTCACTTCATCCAAGCACAAAATGCCTTCAGATAAAACAAAACTCATTTCTGCATCTTCCATTTGCTGCATATTAACGCCATTGCTTTTACGGCCATATTTAAAGTCGAAAGATTACGTTTGACTGCGATGAAATCTGATGCCACAAAATACTACGGCTGAACCTCGTTATGACGAATCGCGATATAATGAATTTTTGTTATAACAAATTTTTTTAGATGACTCGGTTAGTTTCCTATAGAACACCGGGGCACAGGACTAAGCGCGAATGGATTAAGCGCAAAAACGTGCTTTTCGCGCTTATTCCTATTGTGTTAAGCGCGAAATTCCATTTTCGCGCTTATTCCTGTTGTTTTAACCTCGAAATTTCGTTTTCGCGCATATTCCTATTGTGGGCCGTTATCACTGGAGCGCCGGTGAATATTTAAAATCACCACGATCCCGATACACTGTTTTTTATCCTAACAATCCCTAACAAGGAGGGCTGCCCCCGCCCCCCCCCCCTCCCATTGACCGCAAATTTCGGTTTTTCTGCTTAATCCATGAAAAATTCACAAGCATGAACACACAAATTGATTTGTACAACATAAAAGAAGAAAAAAAAGCAATAAATAATTTCTATTTTTTCAACCGTTACTAGGTCAGCACTTAACATGCAACATTTAATGAATTGGCATTCCAAGAATTCCTTTAACTGCAAATAAGCAAAGTTGAGTTCCCTTATGTAGACTAATTAAATTTGCAATCTTGCCTCTTTAACAATTAGAGTTCACACAGAATGATGATAGATTTGCCCACCCAAAATAAGCTATTGCTGTAAAAATCGATGATCCAATATCAGTACCGAAAACAAATTCAGATAAAATCACAGCGTATGAACATTTCCATTGGTGATTGATTGACTCGTTGCCACTTTCTTGACAAGAATCGATAAAAGAAACAGAGATTCAATCGTTACATATACGCTATACACAATCAGCTTGTAATCGAACATGCTAGATTAACAAACCCTCAGAATGGCATTCTGGTATGACCATTTTATCTTTTTATTATTATAATCTTTTATTTAGGCACACGATAAAACGCCGAACGGCCGGGTTTTGCGAAAACCTGATTTTGCACGTCTACTGTGCATCAAACTCACCACGTTCAGCCTGTTTTTCACCCGTTTTTTACCTGAACAAGTGGCCGGGTTTGTTCCGTTCTTTAGCAGAAGTCCAGGAATTCCTTCTCAAGCGTCAAAACCCGGTAAATCTACCCACCTTTGGAAGCGGCGGCCATGGCAAATGTCCTAGCTGCAACCCGAAACGTAAGAATTAACCGCCGGACGCCATTACTAAAAAACATTGGCTTGACAAAGTCTCCGAAAAAGACTCCACCGTTGCCCACTCAACCTCATCGAGAGTTGCAGATTCCTTTCGTAAGTGAGTTTGTCGTAACCACTCCCTTACTTGGTGCAATGCATTCGTGCTGGAGAAGTCTTGGCAAACTTCATCATGCTGTGTATGGAGAGTTCCTTGCGTGACATATATCACTTATTGACAATGGATGCATTAAATTCATAAAAGGACAAACGTATTTTACTTTTCTTCCTTTTAAAAAAGTGACTTTCAAATGAATGCACCGGCAAAACATCACATTGTTCGCTTTGACCGTTATGGAGACCGACCAAACGTAACTTTCCATAATTTTGTTCAATATTTTCCAGAACATAGCAAAAAAAACACCAATTTTTATCGTTTGTTTTTAGCAGTCGAGCCCACCTTTTTCAGTCTAGAACGTTGCAGAAGTGCTATTTGTGCTTGCGCACATGCCTAAGTGTTGTTACTGCAACTCCTAAGCTGAAATTGTTGTTTAAACAAAACTTTGAGTGCTTGATGGCATGGATTTTGCGGGATATCTGCAGGAAATGAGTGGACACAACCACACTGGACAGGATTCTATTAAAAACTTACTTTTAATCTCTTTCTAAAACGAGGTAAACTTTGGGGAATGTGTTAATACCCTTACAATGGTTGATTTTAAACTCTAGTTTCCCCCTCCAAAAATGGGGAGAAATACAAATTGGTAACCCAAGTGGTGACCCTAAACATTACTATTATTTAAACATCCTATTAAACACTTGTTTCAAGACTAAGTGACTAAAGAAATACAAGCGAGTAGATCGAAATTTACTTTCTTGAAAGTCACTTTCCAAAACTGACAATTAATTATGATGTGAATAGTTTCACTTCTGTACCTTCTAAAATCTGAAAGGAAAGTGACTTCCCATTAAGAATTGAACGCTCCTATTGGAAATTTAAAAAAGACGTTCCAATTTAAGAATCCAAAAGTATCATTTTTGTTACAATAATTTAAAATCATAGTGGAACATTCCATGATGTCCAAATTAGATCATCAATGGTTAAAAATAACTGTTCCTTTGTGTAAGTTAGTGAAACAACATGCCATGCAATTTTGAACTCACTAAACTTGAAATTCCAAAAATTTATGAACTGCATGGTGCTGAAAAATCCTACAGAGAAATTGGAACAATTTTACAACGTTCTAAAACTGCTGTGGCCAATGTGTTGATAAAAAAAAAGAACTATTATGGTCAAAACAAACGCAGCGTTTTTAAACCCACGCTATCAACAAAGAGTCCTGATCTGAACCCTATAGAAAATCTATGGGGAATTATGACCAGAATTGTGCATCGCTAAAACAAGCAATTTCTGCATGAAAATGATCTGAAAGTGGCAATAACGGATGCTTGGAAAAAAATTAAAGTTGACAACTCCAAAAACTTGTACAAACAATGCCAAACAGAGTATTTGATCTAATTCAAGCCCAAGGTGGTTCTATCAAATATTAATCCTACCAATTTTCAAACATTTAGTACTGTCCTTATAATTATGTAACAACTAAAAATGTAATTAATTCACAAAAAAAAATTTTAACTTGGAAACTAATTGTTAAATAATTCTGAAATTTGGTAGGAAACATTGTTTTAACCTTATTTATATGTATGCAAAAAATAAATATCCCAACTTGCATCAAAAAAAAATTATTAAAAAAAATTATTAAAAAAAATTGACTGTCCTTATAATTTTGTAACAGACTGTAGAGATGCCGCACTGCATACACAACAGCTACCTTGCATCGCGTTGCATCCAAGTAGAATCACCTCTAAATAAATTGTTAGTGAAAGTGCTACCAAATAAGAACCTCGCAATTCTAATAGCCTCCACAGGGTTTAATACAGCTGCTTAAGCAAATGTTCTCTAGTGTTTTTTTTTATTATTGAAGCAACTTTTATTGTGTGGGACTGGAGCCAATTTATCTGATTCCAGTAAGCACTCAAACATTTTGAGTTATGTAATGGACAAATTTGAAACACTCAACAAGGTATTTACAAATTTTATTCAGGTTTCAGGCATCAACAGATTCATTCCACATCAAATTTGTTTTTCCACACTTCCATAAATATTTTGCATTTTTTATCTCACGTGAATACCTAAGACCGGCAAATATCCAAATTCCCAAATTCCCATGCGGAAACTGGAATTATAAATTCATTAAAAACTTCAAGAAGAAATCTTTGCATGAGCTTGATAAAAGAAATTGAAAAAAAATTTAAAATAAAAATAAAATGCAAACAAATACACCCAGATCCATACCATTTCATATTTTCCAACAAAAACTAGGTTCACTCTAGCTTGATATTATTTTTTTCAAGCACTTTTCCCAACATTATCACTTAATCCAATCAGTAAATCATTTTGTACATCTCTTAAGTTGCTATGGAAATGCAATATTGATGTAATAAGCTCTTTATCTATAATTACATTCATTCAGCATTTCTGCTAAAGACGTTGTTTTCATCATGGAATGGCTTTTGAGCTTATTGCTAATATTATTGCATGCGTACACGCGTACATTGTTGCTTCAGCGTTAACGCGCAGGCTTAAAGCGCAAAGCAACGATACGTTAAAGTTGAAAGAATATAACTTCAACTTCCACTTGGGCAAAGTGCGTAGGTGATGCAGAGAAATTCACATGCAATGCATCACAACAAAGCAGCTTTTGTGCATAACGCATGCGTGTGAACTTAGCTTAAGACCACATGAAAAAAGTGAAACTTCTTCGTTTAAATCAATGTGTAAATCAATTTTGATTACAGACATTTCCAATTACTGCCGATAGATAGCAGTGACTTTTGTGACTGCTGCATGACTCATTTCCATTTCATTCCCAAATCACTCGTGATAATGTTGGGCAGGTTTGGAGGGAATCCTGGGAACATCTTTTCTAATGGAGCATTCTTGTTACTTTTGGTGAACAGGGTTGTATCGTTTATTCAACGATCATTTGTTCGACAGTTCATTTATTCGCCAGTAAATCTAACCAAACTTCACCTAACTATCCTAACCTAACCCTATCTAATCTAAACTAATCTTATCTAATCTAAACAAAACCCAATGTCCAAAATACAGTTCATTCCTGGCGAATAAGGTGTTCGGACAATTCGTCGACACTCCAATTAGTCAACTCGCCAATTCGTCGACTAACACCTAGCATGCAGCTTAGGTTAGGTCAGGTTATGTCAGGTCAAGTTAGGTTAGGTTAAATTAGGTTAGGTCAGGTTAGGTTAGGTCAACGAATAAGCTGTCGACCAATCGACCCGATGCCGCGAATAAATAAGCCATCAAATAAATAAACCGTCAAATAAATGAACGAAAACCGTGGTGAACGCACACCGTAGTGAACGTAACATAAATACTATGTTTAACAGGAAGTAGGTGCTTTTGCCTGATATTGCCTAACGCGCCTTAAGAAGTTTTACTTAAAAGAAATTGTTGCTTTTAAATCATGCTCTCAATTTGGAAGACAACAATTTTATTTTTTACAAAAAAAGTTGCTTGCATGTTTTAAAACTTGAGAAAAATAGCAGTACAATGCAGGACAAAAGGTTCCAGGGAAAATATAAAAGCCAGCTCAAGACGGGTTCTCAGTCTCGGTAGATATTGACGTTGGAGTAATACAAGCAGCTTACACTGCAACACATTTACCTTCGTGTCTGTGGAGATATACGGCAGCACTACTTTGTCTTTAGACTTTTGCCCTAACATAGAAAAAAGTTTCAGCTGCCTTATACCATAATGGCAGAACGCATTAGGCATTGGTCATTGACTTCAGACTGATGCATAATGCATAAATCCTTCAAATGGTTTATGATTAGTTTAAAGTCTGCTTGCATGTTTCCACAAGAGCACGCTAACAAATGCCGAGAGGGAGTGGGAAGAAGCTTGTCATCGCCTTCTGGAGGAACTTTGTTCGAGCCAATGGTTTTAAAGATGCAAACCACCTTCACATAATCACATACTGACAACTTGAAGAGTTTCATTTCGTGCATTTGTTTAAAACAATGAAACTTGGTTCCACGCATCTCAAACATCACAATCGTGAATACTAAATTAGCACAAATACCTATTACATCTACATCTAAGCAATGTTCATACAAACTAGGTGAGTATCCATTGCTTTTCAGCGCATTACGGCAGTTAAAACAACGCCATTTTAAACGACCAACTTGGTGTCCGTTCATTTATTCGACGATTCATTTATTCGACAGTACACTTATTCGCCAGGAATGAACTGTATTTTGGTCATTGGGTTTCGTTTAGGTTAGTTTAGGTTAGATTAGGTTAGGTAAGGTTTGGTTAGATTTACTGGCTAATAAATAAACCGTCGAATAAACGATACGATCACACCGGTAAGCTATGATTATAACATAATGGCACCCAGTGCACCACGTACGTACCGTACGTAAAAGTATCAAGAAAATACTAATTCACCACAAACCATTGCACAAACATATGCTGGAAGTACCATTTACATACGCTTATACCCCTAAACATCGCCACACATTATATATGAGAAATTCTTTTGCAATCAATCATAAGTCTTTAAAAACCAGCTTACTTTCCTCTTTTTCAGATTGTTGGTAAGCAGCTGGCCATGGTGTTTTCAATTATATTTTTTTCAACTTTTCTTTCGCCGAAGACAATGCTTGGAATTTTAAATTACACAAGATGCCCCAAAACAGGTTTGTCGCTTCAATATCATACAAGGAAGAAGAAACAGGTGCTGGAAACTAATTTTCAATTAAACACCAGATTTCTGTTTAATCCAAGTGCTGCCGAAAGCAATTTTGTCGAGTATTGAATAAATGACACCATACTGACATTTGCAGCGCACAAAGACCAATGCGCACTCGCACCATAGCCAATGGCCCCAACCTGGGTGAATCCAACTGTCTAATCAAACAAAGCATTGCGAAGGCCGAAGCTCGATGTTGGCGCAAAGTGATTTGTAAATTTGTCATTACGCGAAGCCGCTGGCTGCAAGATGCGCACAATTTATTCAGCGTGCACCCAGTTGCTTTTTCAGATTATCAATTATTTCTCTCCAATTTTGGTTGCAACCCTTAGTAACGAACAGATGTGGTGACCGAGAACCACAACTACCAAGAGACTTCTTCAAACTCCTTCTTTGCGTCGTACTTGCAATTGAAATTTAAGATTCCCAGGAAAAACATTATTGATTATAAAAACTTAATATTTAAAAAGGGTAAAATGAAATCCCCTCTGGCATTGTGGAAGAAAAGAAACAAGAAAAACACAAATTCCGCTTCAGGTATTCTAGACCCCTCATAAACCAACCAGAAAAAAGAATCCAAAGCATTGAAAGAGACAGAAAGAGAGAGAGAGAGAGAAAGAAAAATAGTGGACAAATTCATTCTTGTCACATTCCAAGAGTGAACCAACAAGCAAATTCTTATTTCTTTTCCTCCTCCCAACAAACAACAGCTGCCACACAACAACCGGATCGATAAAACAAAAATACATTGACACCTAAACCGCATCAACAAACTTAGTAATTACAAGTCAGAAAAACAGAAACAAAACTAAACAACAAGAGGAAAAAAGAGAATAAAGAAAGGGAAAGAGAACGGTGTGTAAAAAAGCATGTCTGTCTGTCTAGGGATCAATACAGCGTCTCACTACAACTCAATAGATGCTGAGGGTTGAAAAGAGGAAAGAAGAGCCCTTTAACAACTCCCCTGCATCATTCTAAACTCCACCCAGCTTGGACAAGGTACCATTTTGAGGCCAATTGCTAAAGCCATCTGACATAGCACTGGATATCATTTCAAATTCAAAATTCAATTATCAGTTTGCCGCTAAGAAAATGTCAGATTCCAGATTCAAGATGGCCTGTTGTAAAATTTCTCCGATAATTTACCACTAGCTTCGATAATGTTCTCCGGTGCTTTGACGACCAATGAGAGCGGCGTAACAAAACGACCATCGTTCGTTCAACCAATCCCAAAGCACGTAACAAACCTCATTCGCTTTCGGATTGATGGCTGTAATGGCTGCATTCACCATTTCGACAATGCACGCTCGTCCTTTGCAACATCTGTTGCGGGTTTTCACAACCAAAATACAAATGGCATTTTTATCCCATTCGAACTCTTCATGGTCGTTTCTCCAATTTTCTATCGGTAAATTCTCTCAAAATACACCTCGCGCTTGAGTAATTGTCAAATTTAGGTCAGCACTCATCTGTTTGTCAGATAAGATCACTCGTGGCTACGGGCACTAGCGATCTTAACAGACAAAAAGATTCGTGCTAACCTGATTATTTGACAATTACTCGACGTGGTTGGTACATTACTACTGAGAGATTTTCAGCGATGTTCATACAACGATTTGTTCGCATAATCAAGCATTATAGACTTTTTTATATATACATACATACATACATATATATGCATACATATATATACAAATCTACATTTGTATTCTGCAATAAATTGAAAAAATTAAGTTTTCTTTGCTTCCAGACTGACGTAAGTGATGTGCGATTATCGCTGTTCGTTTAACTGATTGTTCGGTTAACCAGCATTTTGGATAATCAACGCTCTACTGCACGAATCTTCTGTCAATGTCACAAAATCCACAAGATGCTAGGCTATTGGGACCAAAATAAGATATCTTAGCGAGTCCAGAGCTTCAGTTGATGGAGCGCTTTAAAATTAAAGTGACTTTTTAAGTTGATTTAAGATGAATTGAATTTACTTATAAAATTAGAGCGGGTAAAAAGTTGTTAATGATAATGGTAATCTCATTACTCAAGAGTAATTATCACAAGCTCAAGTGTTGGTTGGGAAATGATTTCAAATTCATTGAAATGATAATGATGTAGTTAAAATTCAGGCTGAATTACCATACAGCTGGAATAAATGGCTTAATATGAATACCGTTCCTTTTAATTGTTTATAATAAGACTGAACAAAAAATGGAAAACAGGACCACAATGACCAAAGCAACAAGCAGACCGCAAGATTAGAAACTCGTAAACTGTAAATATTTTCTTTAACTGCAGCCTGCATCCCGCATCTTAAAGCAAAATTCAAAACACTAAAATTCCATTTATCTATCATAACCTAACCTAACCTAATCTAACCTAAATTAACCTAAACGAAACCCAATGACCAAAATACAGTTCATTCCTGGCGAATACCGTATTTCTTCGATTAACGGTCGCGGCTTATGTTTGCAAACGCAATTTTTTGCCACGACGTATAATCGAGGCGACTTCTATTCGAGGGCAACTTTAATTGAAAACGTCAAATTCCACATAACATTTCGTCGTGTAAACATTCCCATTTATGTCGTGACGACGTTTTGTTTGATTGTTGTCACAACGTAATGTTAGTTGTTACGTCCTCTAACATTAGAAAGTCCACTTTTAGGCAGAAAACCTACACGTTCAATACTGACTCCGCAGTGCAGCCAGAGATTTTAGTCACAGCTAGGAGAAGCAAACGCACGCAAAATGCAAAGAAATGAACCTAGCAGACGACGCAAATCAATGGTAAACGTTCATTCGACGTTCGGAAAATGACATGCGTACGAAAAGTATACGTGTTTTGTCCAAAACGTCCAAAAAACGTTCACAAAAACAATGGGGGTATATAGGTGATGACATTTAATAAAGTCCTCAAAACCCACTGAGGAAGACCAGTAAATGGTCGAAAACGTTTTGGGTCTTAAAAACCTTTATTTTGGCATATCTCTAACATGTCGCATATTAGTAGTAATTTCAAAGAATCAACAGTTACGCATATGAAGTAGTATTCAAGTTCAATTGCAAAATACAAATACAAATCGCCCTCAAATATTAGCCGCGACTAGTATTCTAAGCGTTGATATTTTGCCGCGACTTGTAATCGAGGGCGACTTTAAATCAAAGAAATACGGTAAATGAACTGTCGAATAAATGAACGAACACCTAAATGGATTATAGCGACAAATAAAAATTGTAAATTCTTTCGTTTGATTTTTTCCCCCACAGAAAACGAACACAATAAACAGTCACTAACAAGAAATAGTGGTATGGCAAAAACATCTGCCACCCAACTACAATTGTTTTCTGTAGTCCTCCCAGTTCTCGTTGCAAATGCAAGGTTGGGTCCTCAAGAAAGTCGTTCCACAGATTGCAGCTTGGGTGATCTAGTGGTTCACCAAAGATCGACAATGCAGTTATTGTTGCGCGCGTTTGATTTTAATATATAAGAAATTCATTAATTTCAGTACTTTTGTTCGTATTATTGCCAACTACAATGACAGCGATCGAACAGACCTAACTCATTTCCGGTTTGTTATCAACCATAAAATGACATATCAGCTCGTGTTTCTCCACTGTCTCTTGCATCCTGTCTATTGCATGCGCATTCAACCGCATATGTCGATATTATAAATCCTCATTGAGCTTGGGGGATCACGAGTGATACTTTACATTTTCATTTGTTTATGAGTGAATAAATTTAATTAAAGATCAAATTTCGACACATAATAAGCAATAAATTATGTTTATTTCAAGTAATACACAATAAAGTAAAAATATGACAAAGTGCTTTTAGCATTTGCAGTCACTTTTATTACTCAAAATCCTCACCAGATGATTGAAGTTTTCTTTCCATATTAGAAAAATCTCAAATAAATAGACATATTAACATAAAAATCATCTTGGCAGGGAAGTCTCAATAGAGCCAAGGCCAGTAAAATCCAATTCCCCATCTTCATAAAATCCCCTTGGTGGCTCCACTGCTTCACCTTCAGTTAGACCAAATTATAGAAGACTTGCCATCAGTTCAGTTCCAATTTAAGTTTGACATTCGCTCGCCAGCATCGTGTTGTTTTGTCAGAATTGGTCTCTGGCTGCCATGTTAGCTTAGCTGGGGGTCAGTAGGAATGGGACCGCATGAAATTCGCAGCACCCACTCATGTATTATACATATCTGCTATTTTATTCATAAACCTCTTGAGATATTGAGTCTGCAATTTTCTGCCACGGCGGTAAATGCCGTACGAGGCAATTTCGTTATCGACGGCATCTAGGGCTAGGCCGAGAACAAATTTAGTACCGGGAAATCTAGACAGGCCAGAAGAAGTTCCCGGTTTCCCGCTGGACCAGTCCAGCTTTGTCCAGCCTCTTTATGATAAAAACAGTGTTGCGCAGTATTTTGGACGGTCCAATTCACGTAACAAGAACCTTTATTGTTCCTAAGGCCAACCACACCAAAATTCAGGCGCACCACCTCACACTTAACTCTAGAGACTGGAAGAATAACATAGTAAAAGAACAAATCTCAACCAGCCAAACAAAGAACAAATCGTATACATATACAGGAAAATAAAACAGAGAATAAATCATAATGAGAAAATAGCCTCAAAAAAGGTTAATAGTACCGAACCAAAAATATTTTTTGCGCGCATTGATATCAGATTAAGATTTGCAGTGAAATAAGCCCGAAAATGGTCGTAACGATTTTGAATAACGTCGGTTAAGTGAAGCCAACCTCGGGTATAATTACGACTTTAGAAAAAGATATTGTTGTTACCAGTCTGTCAACGAGCCTTAAAGAGAATTTAAGCCCGACAGTCGTTTAGAAAATGCCTTTTTTGATAAAAGCCGCGTTTTACGCTATCCGTGATAAAACCAATAGAAGAGAAACCTGAGCACACAGATCCCAGGGACCGATAGGCCTAAGATTTATATGAAAAGGTTCGTGAACAGCATTGCAAGATTTCTCAACGACAACGTTTAATCATCGGATTGAAAATTTCTTCGCATGCAACTGGTCATTGATAGAATATTTTGAATTTACCTCATGTATATAAATAATAATAAAAAAAATGGCTTGAAAAAGAGAGTTGATGGGATTTTGCTCAAAATCCTCAATTTTTTTATATCCGATATTTCCATCACGACTTTTCGGAAAACAATTTTTTTTTCCTCCTTAAATTTTTCATTGTCATGCCTATTTTTCTTGCATTGGGAGTCCCAAGATATTCTCCAGGGAGTCGAAGTTCAAGTGGAGAGAAACGTGCAGATGTGAAATGTACTTTCAGCTTTTTCTCTCGGGGCCAATGGCTGTTGAAGAGCGAAAGTAAAGGAAAGCGCTGGAGCTGAATGCTTCGTCTCAACGGTAGCGATGCTTGCCAAGGAAAATTAGGTCTTAGTTAATTCCTACCTGTATATCTTTTAGGATGGATTAAAGATAATGCCGACTAAGTGCATTCAATCTTGAGGGAATAGCTCGACTAAAACTGCACCTATAGATTTTAATGATGAAGTTAACTTGTACTCTTGTATCTTGATAATACACAGTTTGCGACAATTTCCACGTTATGACTATAACTATAGTGGAAAACTCATAAGTCTAACGGAGCTTACGCCATATCAAAAAATAGCGTAGCCAATCCGGTAATTTTCCACTATTTACGTCGCTGTGACGTCACTAACCAAAAAATTTTGATTTGCAATGACCTCATTCTCCGCCATTTTGAATTCTCACTACTCCGCAGAACCCCTAAAAGACGTGGAGCCTGTAAGCCGGTGCCTACTCTGCCTATTTATTAATCCGGCCCTGGCCACAGCTAGAATTTCTGGTGCTCGGCGAGTTGCTAAGTCGCTATTTTTTATCAGAGTCCTCTCGTAGAGGGTAAGTGCATATTTCATTTATCCGATATGATGCTATCTCGTTACAAGAGCGCTCCATCAATCATATAAATTTAGCAATAAATTATTGCTAAATGAAATGTTATTGCCAATAACATTATATTTATTGATGAAAACCCTTTTTTCATCCTTCACAGGCTCGTGGGGTCAATCAAATGGGTCTTTAAACAAATCACCAACCGCCGTTTCATCGGACACGGTTCTTGTTGTCGACACCGTCGACAACAAGAATTTGTTGAATTTGTTGACGTCGTGTTGTCGACAAACCTAACCTAACCTAACCTGACCTGACCTAACATAACACAACCTAACCTAACCTAACCTAAAAGCTGATCCGCGGCGTTGACAACATGGTCCACAAAATCAGGAAGTTGACAATCCGATCGTCGACAACACGAACATCGGTTTCATCGCCCCACATTTCAGAGTGTCATATTTTAAAAAAACCGACAAGGTGAAGTTGGGGAGGTTGAGAGAGAAGGTGCTAGCCCCCCTCCCCAATTGTTAGATGAAAAATCAACATCCAATTGGGAAAAAAAATATCATGTCGACAAAACGGCCGTCGACAATTATGCCGGCGTCACCAAAAGTGCTGCACCCACGATTGCTAAGCCACTGTCCACTAAAATTGGATATTTTGCAAAGTTATGATGTAAAATATTCATTATATTAATAGGCAATAAATGTTGAACTGCGTTGAAATATTCTAAACTGCTTAAACCAAGCTAGTCTAAATTCAACTAATTTTCACGCACCACTCACTAATTTTTCCATTTAAAGTGTGATAAGTTGGTTAATTCAGCCTTGTAATTGAAAATGCAGAAATAATTCATTTGCCAAGACACTTGATTCAACCCATTTTACCTCTCCCCATCTAGTCAGTATACACCAAATTAGTAAGAAACTATTAACTCACTCCTTGTTATTCATGCAGCGCAGGTCTCTCGACACAAACCTCATTTAATACAATTAACCAGCAACATAAAAAACTACTCGCAGCGTTTTATTGCTTTTTCCAATTCCCCGAGACAAACACACAAAAACAATTAGCAAACACAAGAGCACAAATTTTCTTGAATCAAATGAACTTCTTACGATGTAAAAAAAAAAAAAAATTTTAAAAAAATCCATCGCCTCAAAACCCGCAGTTGGAAATGCTCAAAACTCTATTTGTCATTTGTCAACACTCAACATGTTTTGTAAACAACTATATTTGGAAAGTCAGATAGAAAAATAAGATGGCAATCATTTTTTTTTTTCTTCATTTTTTTTTTTCCATTAAAAAAAATTCAATATTGCCAACATTTATTACTGAAAAGTTGTGGTCAAATTACATCAAACATTTACCATGGAAACCATTTAGCATTCAAAGCCTGGTTAACCTTTGAGGAACTAAGTTAGCAACAAATTAAATTACCCCTATAAAAATCTGGTAAATATTACATTTCTAAGAGCTAGCGTGCTCTCACGATAGACAACCAAAGTCAAGATGATCACCCACTGTTTGTGCTTGTTTTTGTGTATACAATACACACCTTATTGCGCCATGCTTTTAATGATAATAATTGCACTCTAAAATTACAAACAATTTACAACAACCATAGACCTAGAGCAAAATTTCCAATTACAAAGTTGTAAAGCACACTTTGATTAGTACAAAACACATGTAACTTTGCTGCATACCCCGAGTCAAAGAAAAAGAATCACATAAGAAATGCAATGTCTTGATCTCAACATTGCAGTGAAATGTCATTTCTGGTTAGATTGAAAGAACATTTTTGATAAAAATCAATTTAAAACAATCAAAACTAAAAGCAAAGCAATTAATCAAATGAATTTAACTTAATAAATGGTTTCAGAAATGTCTTTTTCAAGATCGTTTTACTTTTATCTCAGAAACCATTGAAGTAATATTTCCAATAAAGCACACTTTGAAATTGGAAACTTTGCTCTAACTCCCAACGGTTCCTGAGATATAAATGAAATGACCTTGAAAAAAACCTTTCAAAATCATTGAAATTAAGTTCACTGAAAAGAACACACCTGACTTGCTACTATCGCAAGATCTTACAATCGTCCCGTAAATCTTATCCAAATTATTTCCCCGGTATGCTTAAAATTGGGTTTTTCTAAAACCTGCACGATATTGGATTTTCCTAAACCCGCTACGTTAGGTTCTTCTAAAACTTGAAATAAAGGGTTCAACTAAATCCTGGAATAAAAAAAGGAAGTCAATGAACATTTCGAAAGTCTGACTCCAATTTTTACTTCTAAGTTATAGGTCTGCAACTGATGTGTTGGTGTTTTAAACGTAGGACCCTTTATCAATCGCCATGAAAAAGATCACTTGGTGGTCAAGTTTCTCATCCTAGCCAAAGATTAGGAAATTGATGATCGAGCCATTGTTATACTGCAAGCATAATAAAGTCGGTCCTCATCTTGTTGGAGCAGTAGGCCAGCAAATTCAGCCAAAGGCAGTTGTCCAAGAACTCTCGAGAGCACTCCATCTACAATTCAGGGTCCCACCAAAAGACAATAGTCGTTTTATCTGTAAGGAGAGTCCACTAGGTACAGATTTGATTGATGAGTAAACATTCTTTTAATTTTTTTTTCAAACAATTTTCCGGTGAAAGATTAATGTTTGACATTTTTAGTCTAAACGAATACGGTATTTCTTCGATTAAAGGTAGGGTGCTCGGATACCTCTGGTCCAAAATCGGGACATTTGAAAAAAAGTGGCACTTTTCAAAATAACGTTTGTTACTACAATAAAACATCAAATTCAAACACTACACTATGTATCTGAAAATGAAGCGATTGAATTGAAAAATAAACTAAAACACACCGATGCGTTTATTTATCTCGTTTACTGTAAGTAAGTAACTAAGTGCAACGTACTTTATTTAACGTTCAGCTTGATTATCTTAAATTTTTTAAAAAGTTCGGGACAAATCAGGACGAAAACCCGAATTCCAGGACAAAATCGAGACAGTTTTAGAATCAGGACGAGCTTCTAAAAATCAGTACAATCCTGATAAACTCAGGACATCGAATTCCACATAACATTACGTCGTGTAAACGTTCCCATTTATGTCACGATGACATTTTGTTTGATTGTCGTCACGACGTAACGTTAGTTGTTACGTCCTAATTATTCTTACATAATGGATTCAAAAGATTCGAGATTCAGGAAATTCAAAAACATTACAAGCGTGACAATATTTAGTTTTCAGTTTCATTTCGTCTTTTACAGCCTCCCCACACACAGCGCGTGCTCTTTGTGCAACTAAATTTAGTGTCCCTTAACAGTTGAATTTTATTACGCCATCTTCCAACACAGTGTAGCCCACCATGTTTTACATTTGCCAGATTTCATCCACATGATGCAATAACCCTAAAATAACACACATGGAATAAATGATATTAGAGCTAAGCTAATTCAGTCACATGACCACAACTACTCACTCTGGTGCTGTTGCCCTTTTATCGCTCGTTTCTGTCTTCGTTTACATGGTCAGTTTTCTGGTAAAGTGAAAATTTGCATTTTCTTTTACTGCGTTTACGCGCCGTTAGTTTTCCAATAAATATGACGTCACGTGACAAGATTAAATCTCGGTTAAACTCGCGCATTAATCATCCACAATGCACCGCGTTCAAACAACATATCAAAGATGATACGATGTCAGCTGGATGACTGTTTTCCAGGAAACCAACGAATGAGTGTTTACATTTCAGTGAGTGTTTACATTTCAGTGTGCAACTTGCAAAACGTCCAAAATCTACCTCGTACAAATGGAATTTTAGTTTTCCAAATTACCATAATCTTTTTGCACAAAACTGGTTTACTTTCACAATAAATTTTCCAGAAAAACAAAATTTTCATTTTCATTAGCTTCATTCCAAAAGTAGCGTGTTAGTCGTTTTAGACGTGTCGTGTTCGTCGGTACGACGTCACATCCGGCAAAAGTCCGGATCTGTGGCGCTGACACGGCTAAAACGCTAACGTGGATGAGTGCACGTTTTAACAGACACGAAAACACGACACGGATGTAATTTGTTGCTAAACAATCAACTACTTTCTTCTTCCGTGTGGTGGAAATTTGGTTTTTGACTGCACGATTAGACATTTAACAGCCAAATGAAATGAATTACAATTTTTAATAAAATTTTTTTAGAAAATGAAATTAACTAAAACGAAGTCAAAACGATATTTTTGTTTGGCCATTCCCAAAAAAGCCTAAAACGAGGTCAAAACAAAACAAACAAGAAACGCCTAAAACTACTGTAGCCCTAGACGAGTCCTCACTTTACCAATATCATAATACGACACTGCCTATTAAATCCCGAGATAAATAACCAAATATTAAATAACTGGCGCCTAGTAAATAGCAATTGCCGCATATCAACGTAACAAAGTTGCAGTTTAGCAGATAATTGCCGTAAGTTATTATTCCCCATTTGCAGAAATGTCAACGGTAGAATAAATGTCCTTATGTAACCCCATTTATCTTGTGTCCTAATAAGCTGCTAATGTCTTTGCGGTTGTGTGTATGTGAGTTTTATTGCTGCGTTCGGTCATACTTTCTTTTTTGCTTCTTTCAAAAACAATAACGAAAACACTAAACCAATTACTCATACAGAAAATTCCCAAAATAAATATCCCTTCTCATTATAACATTTTATTAACGACACTTAAGCTAGAAACAAAGAATGTTATCTATTGCCATGCTGAAACGGAACATAGTTGCTTCATTCTGTACCCACTTTATCTTTGCGTGTAAAGATGCAACGCATGACCTTTTACGGCATCATTGATTCGTAGCTAACAACTAGATGATGCCATCAGCACTAAAGATGGATGTAACTCCGCTTAAAATTGGCCATAAACACGATGCATTTGTCCCGGTCTATGCTATTTTACCCGTATCTTGACACTAGACGCATAAGTTAAAGTTGACGAAAAAATTTTGACGTTTAGACACTAATTCGAAACTCAAAGTTCTGGAAGTTATGCGCAAGTCTCATTGCAAGCGCGGCTGTCATGTAGCGATGCAAAGTATATAAAAACCTTTTCGATCGAGTTTGGCAACCTAGAATATTGCAAAAACAAGATAGCAAAACAAGTTTCCATCTGTTTACGCGATATCACGATGTTCTGTACTCTGTTTTAGAAAACTTGAGACAAACTCCCATTGGTCGGGCTTATAGCAAGCTCAAGGATACATATAACTCGATCGTGCGATCATTCTCAACCAACAAGGAAGAGTTAAATTTAAAAAAGGCAGTTTAATATTCACTAAAATATTCCTAAAATAAATTATTAACCCCGACCGGACGAATCGGTCGAACCGGTCAAAATTGCTTCTAAAAATAGTCACTACGGGTGCTATTGTCGATCAGCATCTGGACCTTCAGCATCGAATGAGTTCGCTTTTTGCACTATTTTTCAATTGTGCGTATGTAACAATGATGTAATGGTCTGCGGACAGGTCAATATCCAATGGGTTTTTGTCGTAAGTTTTTCAAAACAGAGTATAGTTATTAAAATTTGCATTACAAACAAAAAAGTGTAAAGCGAGATTGCGTATAAAGAGAAGCTAAGTTCACATGCATGCGTTGTTGCTTCGGTATGTTACATCATGTAGTTGGAAACATTACACTTTCTAACTTCAAATATGGTGGCAGAGGGCATGTGCACCAAGTTTAGACACTATTGTTGTAAACATGCTTTTTGTTTTTAAAATTTCCCAACAACCTCTGTCGTTGAAATGTCGAAAATGTCGAAAATGACAAAACTAAATCACTTTTGACTGTAGCTAGTACGTTTGGGATTTATGGTTTTTCTTTTAATTCCTCTCTACAATTATTGGTGGAAAAACGAAACGGCCCGGACTCTGATGTGTCGCGAGCCAGGAGGTAAGAAATTAACATTACCTGTATTCTTGCAATTACCGATGATTTGTATAGCTAGTATGTTATACTCCTCAGAGCCAAATTTTAGACTTATTGGAATTCAAGAGTTCTATCTATTCCACATGGTCTAATACTGGTGCAATACACATCAGCTACGAAGATTGGTAGAAATCTCTTTTGGTCAGATTCTGAAGCATTTTCTAATAATCTGTCTCATTTTGAAGCGATTGAAACCAGTTGAGAGTGAACTCAACACGCTTGCAGCCTCGACTTAAAAATCAGTTTCTGGTATACTTTTTAGCATACTTTTTAGCAATAAACAAAAACATGGCAGTGCTACATTTTCTCTGTACTCACATATAACAGATCAAATTTGCCCTCTTTGTTTTAATACACATTTTTACAAAAAGCAGTCCCGAGTCTCGGTAGACAATAGACCAAATTACTGTTGTTGTTTTCATCCGGGTCTTTTCGCACATGCACAGACCGTGGTAGGCAACAAACACATTGCACTAGTGTATTTTGAATGCAGTTTTTGATTCGATCGTTTAATAAATAA
>JAQFXT010000702.1:0-27924 GCA_034683725.1 Strigamia crassipes | reverse complement strand
GATGAGTCATTCTAGAATTGAACGCTACAGTGTGTGCCTCGTTTATTCCGATAGTCAAGGACATATACAACATTACACTTGGCAATCTCCATCTATTGTCTGTAGCATTTTTAAAAAATATATAAAAACAGTATTTTGATTTATTCGGAGATGTTTTCTTGTCGCTTGCAGCTAGACGAAGATTGAAGATGTAGGAAGCGTGATTCTAATCTCAAAAATCGATGTTCATTTTTCGGCTTCCAGTTAACCTTCTTTCCCACTTTGTTAAAAAAGAAAGACTAAAAGTCATACTAAAGCCTATTAACTTAAAGTAAACATAAATTAGATCAAAATGTAGATCAGAATAAGGTTAGCACACAAATTTTAGGATTTAGGACAATTTTGTTTTTGATAAACCGGGTTATTGGTCCAAAATGAGTTTCTAGCCACACACGTCGTTTTCGATATAAACTGGTAGTTGAGGGCACTTCTTTTCAAGACCCAATAATTTGAGCTTTATGTCATTTCTACGTCATTAAAAACGAACTAAGGGATAAAAGGATAAGCGGAAAAGATCAATATTTTATGTGGACAAGTAGATTAATCAGTAAAAATGGGCAATTTGTTTTTAGAATTAGAACTTAAGCCGAAACTCTTGTTGTCATAGTTTAGATTGTAGTTTAATTACTTTTGAAAAATAAACAAAAATAAAGAAGGTAAATTGTGATTAATGGTAATGAGTTACAACGTTAAATCAACTCTCAGGTGGGTTGTTGAGTCTCTGTCTAAAAGGTAATTGCCTGCTTGAATTATTGCCTCATTTTAATTTAGTTAATATATGAGGGACCAATTTGACTAATCCTACGCACTGAATAAAAACTAGAAATAAATTATATATATTTTTAAGTTTACTTTCTCTTTTATACGATCAACAGTTAGCAAAAACATTAAATGATCAAATTTTATTTTGAGTGGTCACTAGTTCAATGTTCTAGATCAGAAAGAAATAATTTTTTAAATAATTTTTGCTCCTAAATTTTCGATAGAATTGTTCAAGATTTCACATTTTATTTTAGATCCTAGATGTACTAATTACAACTTCTATAATTTCAGCAGAAAAAAAAAATTTAAAAAGTCAATCCGAACGTTCGGAAAGTGCAGCAAAACTCTAGAGACAAAAAATAAACAAGCTCAAAAAAACAAAAGGGAAAAACAAAAATGAATTACATCATTATTTACAATATCCGATCAAAAATACATTTTTGATTCTTGGTTGCACACAATTTTATATAATAAAAAATAAAAAATACTTTTTTTTTTCAAAATTCTTTTTCGCACGTGTTTTAGCCTGGTTTTAATATTTAATTCATTTATTTAGCACAGGAACACTGATGTTCTCCAGGTGCAGACATACTGTATCATTTGGTAAATGTTGTTTCTTTTTTCAAGGATCCTCGATATAATGACGAGGTTGATCGCATCACGGGCTACAGAACCGAGAGTCTGCTCTGCATGCCCGTGAAAAACGCCTATGACGAAATCATTGCTGTGGCGCAAGTGATCAACAAAATCACAGACGAAGGAATTTGTTCAGCATTTAATAGAAATGATGAAAAGGTAAATAATAACTTTATAATAAGGTTATTATTATTAACAAAACCAAACTTCAATACATTACAACTTCGGATTGTTTCCCCTTTACTTATTTACAAATCGTTCAGTTTATTTACTCATGTCTCAATTCCAGATAAGATTTAATCTACTTTAAAGAGCAACGGGTCATGAAACTTTCTAGAGGGAAAAAATATTATCTTTTCTTTCAGTGATGTACACTTTCCTTCTTTATCCACCTGCGTTTTGCAAAGCAGCTTTGCCACAGCCTAGAAAGATAATGGCAGACTAGAAATAGAAACAAAAAAATAAAAAGCAATTTTCATCCAACCAAACAAAAAAAAACACTAGAATGATTTCAATTTTAAAAGTATCTGTTCGTATGACATGATCCTTCTATTTGCCGCTATCTATGTTCTAAAAAAGCAAATTTTCAACATCACACAACGGAAAAAACAATTTCATAATAATTTTACACGTGTGCAATTTTAAGAAAAAATGTCTGTGATAGAAAACATTTGTTCCTACCTTTAATTAACTTGCTCTTTTTATTGCCTCAGTTGCTATAATATTGTTTTATCTCATGCCAAAATTTTTTCTTTTTATTTACCACAACATTTAGTCGTCAGATAAAAAAGCAGATTAAATAGCAATTAAAAGAAAAAGATAATTAGAAGAGCTTATTAAGAAACAGAAAATTATCATAATTTGAGCAAATTAAATTTTTGTGCTCTAGCCTTGAATTTAACTGCAGTTTTCAAATTAAGAATCTTTTTCCTAATCGCAGTTACTGGAAACCTATCTTCAATTTGTGGGCATTGCCATTACGAATGCCCAGATTTTCGAAACATCTGCCCGGGAGTACGAACGAAACAGGGTAAATTAGTTTATACGTTCTATATTTATTGACATTTCAAAGGTAAATCCCTAACTTGTTAATTGGCAGAATTTATTGGAGGTGGTTCACGATTTGTTTGAAGAGCAGATCTCACTAGAGAAGGTCATCCTGAAGACGATGCAGCGCGCCCAGCGCCTCCTCAAATGTGAGCGCGCCGCCGTGCTCCTACTGCAGGAAAACCAAGAGGTAAAGCGAAAAGTTCGAGCATAATCCAAAATATTTCTTTTCCTTGCGAAAAAGGCGTGAAAAACTTTTCTCGAGTAATTTGTCCAAACACGAAAAGGGCAATTCTGTAACTGCTCAGCAGTGGGCCAATAAAAGAAAAAGCTTTCACAGCTGGGATTAAGACGAGACATTTTCCTTTCTCTAGCACGTGAAGTTCACGAAGATCTTTGAGCTGAAGTCTGCTCAGCAGAATGGATATGGACTGAATAATACTAGGTAAGCAGTTCATCTCATTAATACTAAAAAGTAATCCTCTCTAACGCGCAAAACGATTGAGCAAATCGTTCCACAAGTAAATTATCGCGCACTTTCTCACGGAAAAAAAAGCAAATGTTTCGACACATCATGCATCATCCGCTCTCTTCATCAATGTTCCCTCTTCACAATGTAATTATCTTTCATTTGGTCTTAATTCATGTGGAAGAGGAAATGGTGTCATCAACAATTTCATCAACTCTTCTTTTCGCTTCACTTACGTTTTTATAAAGCCCAATTTTTTAAATTCGTCATAATTGAAATCGTTTAATTAACGACCGGATATGTTGGTTATTTTTATGTCTAATGGCGTAAACAATGTTTTATTTTTAAAAAAAAAATTTAATTTTAGTGCAAGTCCGAAAAAGAACCCTGAGTGTTCTATGTCTGAAGCGCTATTGAGACTTGCTGAGCAAGTGGCTTCAACTGGAGAAGTTCTAAACATTGCGGAATACCTTGAAATAGAAAAGACCAATTTGGGGACGGTTAAATCCCTTCTTTGTATGCCAATTCGAAACCGAAATTTCCAAATTATAGGTTGGTTTCAACTCTAATTAATCAACCTTTTAACTAATAACAACGTTTGTAAATTATAGGGGTTGCCAAAATAATCAATAAACTTAATGGACAACCATTTGATGAAAATGATGAACAACTCTTTGAGGTAAGCGCATAAAACTTCCTCACCTTTGACTCATGTTATTGATATTTTTAAAGAGTTAAACGGAATGCAAGGAAATTTCTTTTTTTTGGTTATTAATATTTTACATCCCAGCAACTCAAAATTTAAAAAAAAAAAAATTATTTTTATAAGTTTAGCGAAAATGTCAAGTAATGCAGGTATGAAAAGTAACTTATGCATTTCAAAGTGTTTCATTATTTACTGAAGATATTTAAAGTTAAAGGAACTGAAGAAATAAAGTGAGAAGTTTGTCTAGGTATGTGTTATACAGTAGGAACTATGAAGCTATTAAGGGTTGATTGAATTCGTTCCCTGAAGACTGGGCGTGTTGTCTCTAGTTAGTGTTAGTTTATTTCCCTCAGGTGGCGACAAAATTAATTTTCATCATATTTGAAGCAAAAACGCATGCACATGTGCGATGCGCTCAGGAAATAAAGAATGAACTTGAAACGTGTTTTGTTCACCAAAATCTAATATGGATTTTACTTCAATTAATCGCACTGCAGCCACGTTTTGGAATTTGTCTTCGCGTTGGAAATCTGCCAAATAATCTATCACCATGACAACCGCATGTCCAATTTTTCCTGTTTCCTACAGATTGAAATTCCAAATACAAATAAACAACTTTAAAAAAAAAAAAAAAAAAGGAAATTTAAAATAAAGATAGCAAAAAAACATGTTATTGGGCATATGACTTTTAAAGTGCCAAACTAAACTGTTTCTAGCACAATTGCCATCTTTTTAAAGCTCCGCCGAGGCAAAGGCTATCATCAGGACTCCAGTTTGCGGTTTGGTTTCCAAGGCAACAAATAGCAACTCGCCGCAGTGACAATCCCATCACCTTCAAGTTTACCTGTCTCACAACAGGCCTGGGGTCTAGACTATCTAAATTCAGCTGCGACAGCATCAGGGGAAATGATGTTTATCGCATGTGTAACGATTCTTACGAAGAAATAGTTCTTACTCTCACTATATCCATCACTAATCTAATTTCGATTTCTACAAAAATGAAAATCAAAAATTCTTTAAAATTACTGCGAGCGTGTGCGGGGTTACTGGTTGCAAAAAAAGTTGAATCGGTATTAAATTCCGCACACAGTATTTCAAACAAGTTGAACCGAGTCCGGGCTTGTGATAACAGCACGCGTGTGCACAGAACCATAAAGTACCAACTTTTGAAAAATATCTATTATTTACTAACATTTTTATATTTAATCTTCCAGGCTTTTACAATCTTCTGCGGTTTGGGGATAAACAACACCATGATGTTCAACGAAATGGAAAAGGCTATGGCAAAACAAAGGGTCGCTATTGAGGTAGTGCACCTTCTTATTAACTATTAAGTGTTTTGTTTTAATTACGAAATGCTTGTTATTGACGTAAACCTATTGACTAAAATTATCTTGAATGAACATTCGCCGAATTAAAATCCCCGAAGAGATTGATAAGACATCCCTTCACTCCAATCGTTAATTAAAGAAAATACGAGTTAATTATTATTCTGTCAATAAAACTTTTCAAAGTACTGAACAGAATGTAAACGAGAGGAAAAATCAGCACTTTCATGGAACTCAACGTTTTATTCCGCTGGATTTTGCCACGCAGAGCCGGTGTAAAGCCTCGAACAAATCGAACTGAGAATCTTTTGATGTCGGTGTTTTGGCTCTACAAATTCGGTTCTGATCCCCTACCACAAATAACTTGTTACAAAAGGATTAATATTTCTCTACAGTTAGGCTATTGGAAAATGATGTATCTTCCTTATTTTATTCCCCGATGACATACACAAATACACATATTTAACTCAATATAAAACAATGTATTTGAGTATGTCATCGGGGAATAAAATAAGGAAGATACATCATTTTCCAATAGCATTTTTTTTTTTTATTTACTATTATTTAATTTATTTACTCTAATGCATTTCTGTAGGTTCTGTCATATCACGCAACAATACATCCGAAAGAGATTGAAAAACTCAAGGTAAACCGCCTCATTACTAATTCGGAGATCTTTTCCTTGCTCCAAAAAATGAAATAAACTTTCTTTGTATTCCCTTTTTGCATCAAGGATCTTCAAATACCCGATGCTGATGAATGGGGATTACATGATTTATCTTTTGATGACTTCTCTTTGTCTCAAGAAGAGATGATTCTAGCTGCAGTCGCTATGTTCAAAGATTTGGGACTCGTCAATCGATTTAACATACAAAAAGAGGTTAGCTGATGTACACAAATTCAGTCTTGTGCGGTCACCTTTAGCCAAAATCTATTCAATTTATGAAACTAATTTTGACAAATTAATGCAAAACTCATTAACCCCTAAAAATTCAGAAAATTCAATCTGTGACGCTTTATCTTAACGCTATTCCCATAGCAACCTGAACTCATCACCACCTAATTACCGGTCTGAATGACTGAAAGAAGTAAATCTGCAAATCGCATAGGGCAGATTGACATTTCCTCGAGCTCTAACTCCTTTAATTTTCTCACTACTTTTTGAATAATGGCTATGCTTATGTGTAACTTGTTCTTACGACAAGTCCTCCACTCTCATTAATGGTCTGCCCATTTGTGACCAACGTTATTTATTACCGTAAATAGTAAATGTAGTAAAACACACCTTTAAACTTAATGTGCAATCATTGAGCTGCTGCAGGAAGGAAGAAAAAACATTGATGAAATTACTACGCCAAACCTTAGCACAGGTCAACCTCATTTCACTTGTTTGCAAAAAAAAAAAAAAAAAACCTCAGTTTCATTTATCAATTATTCAGCAAAAAGTTTTCCTTTTAAATTAATAAAGAAAAGCAACCAAAAAAAGCTATTAACTTTCAGTTTTGAAATGCCAACTTAAAGTGCAATGTCATGACCGTAGAATCTGTATCAGCGGGTTTATAAGCTATTTTGTATTAAGCATAGTCATTATGAAAAAAAAATCCCTTGTGAATAAAGGATGGGGAGAAAAGAAATTGGATGACGTGTGTGAAGTTCAAAAGTTTTGGAAATGTCCCAAAAGATTTCGGCGATAGGGATTGACGTAGAGTAGAACAAAAACTTGAAATCGTTTACTCGATCGCAATTCATCTTTAACCCAGTATTAAAAGATTGCAAACAAAACTCAAATAATCAAGATTTACGGTATTTTAATGCTTAGGTATTGCGGAGTAATGGCTCGCACTGCACTTCATGAATTACTTCAATAAAAAAATAAAAACCATAAAAATTCTAAGTTTTTGTTTTGTTTTTGCCGTTCATTTCAGACGTTATTAAGATGGCTAATGACGGTACGGAAAAATTACCGTGATGTTCCATACCACAATTGGCGACATGCCTTTAATGTAGCTCAGATGATGTTCGCACTCTTCACGGTAAATCGATACTTATTGAGTATTGGTTTTTCTTACAATTTCATGTCAATTGATTTTTTCCTCCCCTCAAATGTGCAAATCTCTCGTAATTAAAGTAATAGGTGCTTAGTTTTGTTAATTGCACTGCGATTTTGCAAAAGACCTCAATTTTTTTCTACCATTTCTCAAGCTATAA
Source organism: Strigamia crassipes (assembly GCA_034683725.1). Lineage (NCBI taxonomy): Eukaryota > Metazoa > Arthropoda > Chilopoda > Geophilomorpha > Linotaeniidae > Strigamia > Strigamia crassipes. The sequence goes on along the minus strand of JAQFXT010000702.1, from coordinate 20,729 downwards.
AAAGTTAATAATAAAAAGTGACGCGATAAATGTTTGATTTTTGCATGATCCACATTAAATTACTTTAAATTATGCCGATAAAATTCTCATGTTTTAAGTGCAATGGTAGATAAAAGAGAAAATGTAGCTATTTGATGTGAACATGGTGATGCGCACCTTTTTTAAGTATATTAAATTCAGCGCAGCACACATTCGCGCACGCATAAATGTCAAAGGTTAGAACGGGGATTTATTTTCTGCACCGTGTTCACGAGATAAATCCAAACACAATATCTCAATCTTGTTGTCAGCTAGCACAAAATAATTCCAAACGATAACATTATTGACCATAACTTAGTCGCTGCTATTGGTTTGTGATAGACGGCGGAAATGAAGGGAATCTTCACTGATATAGAACGTTTGGGAATGTTCACTGGATGTCTTTGCCACGACCTAGATCACCGAGGGAAAAATAACGCTTTTCAAGAAAAGTATGAAAAATGAAAGGATTTTTTATCTTTGCTCTGCTAATCTTTGCAGTTAAGGACCAAATCATTTTTCAAAAAAATAATTCCAGGACTGGCTCGGCTCTGGCACTTCTCTACGGGACCACAAACACAATGGAACATCATCATTTCAATCATGCGGTAATGATTTTAAACAGCGAGGTACGTAGAAACATAATTTCCTTTTCGTAATGTCATCCTACAAAAATAAAATTAAATTCTTTTTTTTGTTGTAAAAAGAAAAAAAAAATATAATTTCCGTTAATTGTATTTTCTTTATAGAACTAACGTTCCTACTTATATTTCTCCCCCTTCAAATAATTGATAAATTGGAGGTTTTTTATAAGTCTAGTCATGATCAATCAATAATAGATTTAAAAGCTTTTGAATTATTTTTTGTTTCTTGTTGTTGGCAAGCGATTGTTGACACTGGTTTCTTTTACTTTGTGTGTTCAGGGTCACTGTCTTTTTTCCAACCTCTCATCTGACAGCTTTAGTAAAGTGATGAACGTCCTCAAACATTCCATCCTTTCTACCGATCTCTCAGTTTATTTTCAGTGAGTGTGCTATTCTTTAAGAAAAATTTTTTTTTTTATTTTTTTATTTTTTCTTTTTATTTTTTATAATTTAAAATTTAAAAAAAAAAAAAAAAAAAAAAATTAAATTTAAGAAACCAAGAGTCCTGACCTTGAAGGTAATGATCAGGTTCCATGATTTTTGCGACTCGAAAAAAAGCTTATTTTTCTTAAATTTCATTTTTTTCGTTTCGTAATTAATGTTTACATCACATTTCAGGTTATCTAAAAGCATAATTTAATCATGTTCTATATTTTTGTACAAAAAAAAAAAAAAATAAAAATAAAAAAAATCCAAACTTTAAAAAAAAAAATTTTAAATTTATAGAAATCGGGAGAAATTTTTTTCTCTCGTTGATAACAATGAATACGACTGGCAAACGGAAGAGCACCGCGAATCATTGCTAAGCATGCTCATGACAGCTTGTGATATTGCTGCCAGCACTAAGCCATGGAGTGTGCAGCAAAAGGTACGTCTTTTTTGCTACAAAAATGTTAATGCATTTCGATTCACGCGTTTTCCCCCCCATTGCAGGTTGCAGAATTAGTAACGAGTGAGTTTTTTGATCAAGGAGACATAGAAAAGCAAGAACTAAATATCCAGCCCCAAGTATAAAATTTCTAATTTTAATTTTTACAAGCATTACACAAATATTTCATTGCATTTCAAGGCTTTAATGGATCGAGACCGGAAACACGAACTCCCTCAACTACAAATCTCTTGGATTGAAGACATCTGTCTTCCTTTATATAAAGTATTTACATGTTCATCTAAATAATTTTTTTTTTGCCCCTGTTTTCTGTTAGTTTAATTTGATTTTAAATGTCTTTCTAGAGTTTGGCTAGATTGAACCCTCGGATTCAAGTTATGGTAGACGGGGCGATAGCTAATAAAAACAAATGGGCAGAACTTGCAAGCGATGGAGAAACGAGCAATCAATCAAACGAAAGGGAAACAACAGTGTAAAATATGTTCATACTCCATATATATAAATATATAAAAGAAAAACAAGTGTTCGTTTTGTTTCCTTTGCAAAAAAAAAGAATTTAATTTAATTTAGGTATGAAATAGAAATGCAATGCCTATAGTTATATAATATTGCATGTAATTTCAAAGCAAGACTCCTCACACCAAACTAACTTCTGTGAGTTTTCTTTTTATTTGAATGAATTTGACACATTTCTTTGATGTACAATTCCTATTTTCAGTAATATAATTTTGTAGTATTTATTTATTTATTATGATTATAATTTTAATTTTTTCATTGCAATTACGGGTACACTATAAATAAGGACATAGAAATGTAATATTTCATTCTATGCTTATTTCAACTCATAATTGCCTCATTGTGCTTGTGCATTGTGCTTGATCGCCTTCACAAGTAGCCGAATTAAAACAAATGCAAAACAAATACTAAACATATGACCAAAAACCAGTAAACTATTATCAATTTTGTTAAATTATCATCATTTTATGTTTTTGCTGTTGCTTCTATGCTGTATTCTTCTCCTTCGTCCATACTTTGTACAATTTTTGCATTTCACTAAGTCTTGTCTAAATTTCAATGTTTTCACTATTCTATTTATATTTACTGATAACGAATCGCCATAAATAACTTATACAAAAGTTTACACTTTTTTTTTTTTAACCACTAGAACAAATGCTTTGTAAAAATTTGTTAGTTTAATTATCAAATTTTTAAAAAAAAAAATGTAAAAATAGTTTTTTATTTAATATTATCGCACATACTTATACTATGTACACACAAATATATATATATATATATTTTGTAATATAGTGTAATATATTTCAGCATCGTATCGCATTAAAGATACAACAAACAAGTTGCCAAAATCACTTTTGCGTACTTTGTTAACTCAGCATCTAAATGGCTTTTCAAATTAGTTTCCATCTTGAGTACGTTACTAATGGTTGCTGTGATGCGAGAGTAAATTAAGTGTTGTCAGGATAAAATGCCATTAGAGGAACATTGTATCAATTCCCGCCAAGAATGTAAATCGTGTTTTAAGTGCTGTATTTGTTTACTTTAGGTCTGACAACTGGTATTTTTATTCGACTGGGACTGATTTTCATTAGTGTCAGTTGTGTATACTAATGTTCACCCACTTGGAAAACAAGTAAAGCGTTAATAATTGAAGTTGGGCAATTCGGATTGTTTCTCATTACAGCTTGAGCCAATGAATGTGTTTCGCGGTCCCCAGATGCATCAACTGAGCTTAGATGGAAAGCACCCTTATGTAACATCTTTGTACCCAAAACATAATATAAATAATATAATTTTCTTTTTTAGAAATGCAAGTTGTTGTGTTTTTCAAGTAGATGTTAATAGCGAAGAAAGGCATTTGATGCGACTTAATGAGTTTTGGCATCTAGCCAACAGTTCCATTATTTCACGAAATGGCCATTGCAGACATTCGATTGTAAATAAAACATTTTATTACAAATTTCCTTTAAAGGAAAAAAGTAGTTTATACGTTCTTTTGTTATTAGATATTTCGTGCATTCAAAATTCAAGTCAGAATATTTCTTATTTTACACATCGGAAAGTCGAAGTGAAGTTTGAATGCATTTATTGATCCATACTTATGTTCCTACGTGAGTTTGTAAATGTGACTTAAGCCTGTACGCTCGAGTAAACGATAAGCCACAAACACCGCAGGAAAATGAACGTTGATCCGAATGGATTCTGATGTGTCGCTCTAAGGCACTGCGTTGAGGAAACCGACGTTGACACAATTGACATTGATGTGGTCGTTCTGTTTCGTGCGTCCATAAATGTTCCTGTAAGCTCTCATTGGTGTTAAAATGAATATTGCATATCTAAATAAGAAAAAAAATCATTTAATATATTGCAATTAATAATTATTTTTATTTTTACTTGACAAGTGAAAAACTTTTCCTCGACATGAATCCGAACCACGTGGCGGTTGAGTGCATCTTTGCGATTGAATCGTTCGTTACACAAATCACACGCGAACCGCTTTCCTCGTGTGTGTATTTGCTCGTGCTGTAATAGCGATTTGCGATTTTTCAAAACGATTCCGCACGATTCACAAATCACTGAATTTAAATCCGAGTTTGTATGAACGGTATTTGCATGTGCTTGCAACGCATTTGCAGACTTAAACGATTTTCCACAGTCTTTGCATAGGCAAGTCCGTTCCGCATGCACGGCCATATGGATCTTTAAGTTGCACTGACGTGAAAATATTTTACTGCACATTGGACATTTATGGGGGCCATGACTGCGCATATGAATTTCTAAACTGTCTTGCGATCCGTAGCCTTTCCGACATATTTTACAAAATACAACTCGTTTTTGTTCTATTGTGACATTTTCAACAGAGTCGTTCGAGTCTTCCGATTGAGGATTAATTTCTCCGTTGCCTTCATCAATAACTTCCTCGTGAGCCTCCACGGATCCGCCATTTCGGTTTAATTCACTATTTATTTTCTTAGAGTCAAAATTTTCATTTTCGAGAGATTTAGTTGAAGTTGCTGTGTTTTCTTTAAAATGTTCGTCTTGCTTTGATGCACCCGATGATTCCACGTTAGATTTATTACATTCTAACTGCTGCGAATCAGAATGCTGCCGATGTAGATTTATTATACCTAAGTTGCACATGTTGTGAAGAAGTCTGCTATTGTCCACAGAAAGATGATTTGAATTGAAAAAAGAATTATTTTGACAAAGCAAAGGAAATGAGGAAGATGGACTCATGCGGGGAAAGCAGCGTAATCCATTTGAGTTTTCTTCCGGCGTCATTACAGGGACGGTTGATGCCGGCGGTTCGGGTATTTGAATGCCATTACCAGATGTCGTGGTTTGGCTGTCTAATCGTGTAGAAAATTGTGGAGGATGAAATGTTGTAAAATGGCGATACAGTTCCGAAGTATATGGTGGGAATGACGGTAATTCAGGAGTTCCGGCACTATTTTGCTGATCGATTACGTGATAAGGTAAATTTGAATCTAAACACAACGTTGGTTGATAATAAAATCTTGGACGGGAACGATTTTCTGGAACGCACGAATTGTTGACATCAGTTTTCGAAACTAGATTAACTGTTGGTAATCTGTGCAGTTGCATTTTGCTGGAAGTTTGGAAGAATCTTTCGTAGTTGCGCAACTACTCCTGCAAACCAATAAGAATAAATAGTAATAAATAAGTTAAATAATAAACTCAAACGTCTACATTTTATTTTTATTTTACCGTTTTAAATTGGTAAAATATAAAATGCCAATCAAATGCAGATAACTCGTAAACAAATCAAGATCGAATTTACCTTTTAAGGAAGCGGCCATTACAAGCGACCTCCGCACTAAAACTTTTAGAAACCAACAAGAATATTTTAAAACTAAATAAAAATAAAATAAATAAGAAAATAATTTTAAAAAATTAATGTATTTATTTACTTACAAACAATTGAATTTTGTTTTAATTCACCACTTTGACAAATTTAGCCAATCAGAATAAACATGTGGTTGGAGATTTCTGGAAAGCTAAACGCGCTCTCTTCGGAAAGCTATGTCTAATTCCCCGGACTGGAAAGCATGCCGCTTCGATTTTCTCCTTCATTCATCTAAAGTTTGATCACAAAAACATTTTTAACTAACTTTTTAAAAAAAAATGGCGGATTTCAATAGAGAAGTTCTCGATTATGGTGATGTCATTGCAATAGTTGTTTACTTTTTACTGGTGCTAGTGACTGGACTATATGTGAGTTTGTAAATTAACTCACAAATGTTTTCTTAAATAACTCAATTGTTAATATGTTCAATGGTTTTGGAAGTTCAAAATTACTCGGAACAATAAATCTAAATTTTATGTTATAAACACTCATAAATTTTTTGTTTCTAGGCAATGTGTACAGCAAACCGGAATACCATGGGCGGATATTTCTTAGCAGGAAGGTTTATGACTTGGCTACCGGTAATATCTCCATGCAAAATGATCTTTTAACAACTTTACTAGCAAAGATATTTGAGGAGATTCTCTAATACATAATACCCGTAATAAATTTGAAACATAAAGATAAATTTTTCTCCGATAATTTATTTTTGTTTGTTGTTGATTGGTTGCCAATGCCCAATGATCAATTGGAGAATCCACTCAAATATCCTTTTTATAAAAATAAATAAAAACACATTTAAGTCTATCCTTGATTCGAAAAATGTCACCAAGTTTGCATTATTTGATAGCTATGCAAACTTGAATAAGAAATTATTTGTAGGCTTGCCATTTTGTTCACAGATTGTGTTTCTTGATGGGATCACGATCACTCTGAGGAAAAGAAAAATGGATTTCCTATAACTCCATACGTAAGAGAGGACAACGTATATTCTTGATTTATTTTCTTTTATTATTCTTTTATTATTTTTATATATTTTTTTTACATTTTATTACGGAATTGCATAGTTTTCAAATGTTAATTCGACTTTTGGCAACCAATCAGCAAAATTTACAGCTTTAAAAATAATAGATTTGAAAGAAAGGAAAAATATTTAATAAAGATAAAACAAGGTTCTAGTTGTTGTTTCGTTATGCAAATTTTCATTGTCTGGGTTTTGCATTTCATAGGTTGGCGCATCTTTATTCGCAAGTAACATTGGAAGTGAACATTTTATTGGTTTAGCGGGATCAGGAGCAGCTTCAGGAATCGCCGTCGGCGCTTTTGAATTTAATGTAAATATTAAATATCTCGAGTGGTGGGAATTATTTGTTACGCAATAAAGCTGTTTTTAGATTCCGCTTTTGTGAAGGCCAAAAAATTAAATTGCAGTTATTATTAAAACCAAAAAATTAAATTTCATTAAATTATAACTCAAACGTTTCCACCACACTCACTTAAATTGGATTAACTTTTTAATTTGTATTTTTTACAGTCCTTATTTTTACTTCAACTTCTCGGATGGGTGTTTTTACCAGTTTATATGTCCAGTAGAGTAAGTAAATATAAATGGTCAATGCGTGCACTTCCTGATTTGAATGGTTGTGCAATACGATTTCACAACCAGTATATCCCAGGACATTGTACGTTTATTCCAAATGACCAAATCTCAATGAGTTTGTGTTGGTAAAATTTAAACTCTTGTTCTCTCTATCTCTAACTGGAATAATCTAAATTTGTATTTAGGTTAGTACACTGCCAGAATACATGTCGAAACGGTTCGGTGGTGAAAGAATAAGGATCTTTTTAGCCGTATTATCTCTACTCTTGTATATCTTTACCAAAATCTCAGTAAGCATTTGCTAATTAACGTGATTAATTAGATTAATTTTATTGATCTGATTTTGTTTTTGTTGTTATGATTACTATTAAATCGATGAATTGTTTTTGTTTTTTTTCTTTCTGAAAGGTCAATATGTACGCTGGTGCATTATTTATTAAAGAAACATTGGGATGGAATCTTTATCTTTCTATTATTTTGTTATTGACGTTAACGGCTGTCTGTACGATCACAGGTGAAATGGAAATTGAAATTTAATTTGAAATTCTAAATATGTTATTATTTTATTTTAAATTGCAGGTGGTTTAACAGCGGTCATTTATACGGACACGATGCAATTTTTTTTCATGATTATTGGTGGCATGGTGTTAATGATCAGAGGTTGAATTGATAAAATCACGATTTTGAAGTCGTTGTTACAAGTTTTCATATTTAATTTAGCATTTATTGAAGTTGGTGGATTTTCTGAACTTAAATCTAGATACATGGAAGCCATTCCGAACAAAACTATTCCAGGCACCACGTGTGGTCATCCTCGACCTGACTCCTGGATCATGTTGCGGGACCCAATAAATTCTGACATGCCTTGGCCCGGGTTTCTCTTAGGACAAACTCCAGCATCTGTTTGGTATTGGTGCGCTGACCAGGTAGACGATAAACTTATGAATACTCGAATGACACTGAGTTAAATTTGGATATATTTACAGATGATGGTACAACGGGTTTTAGCAGCAAAGAGCTTATCTCATGCTCAAGGGGCGACACTTTTTACGGGTTACATGAAAATCCTTCCCATTTTTATGATGGTTTTGCCAGGAATGATAAGCCGGGTTTTATATCCGGGTAAATTAACCGTATAATTACTAATACGAATGTTATTATGAATTTTTTTTTGTTATTAGATGTCATTGGGTGTGTTGTACCCGAAGAATGCAAGAAATATTGTGATAATCCTATGGGCTGTTCAAACTTGGCATATCCACTTTTGGTAATTAATTTGCTGCCGAGTGGCCTGAGAGGCGTCATGATGTCGGTGATGTTGGCAGCTTTGATGTCAGACCTCACATCAATTTTCAACAGTAGTAGTACACTTTTTACTATTGATATTTATAAATATATGCGGCAGCAAGCTGGAACGAACGAGCTATTATTTGTTGGAAAGTACGAGATTTCCGTTTTTAATGTACATGTTTGTACAATGAAACTATTGTCATACCATAAATTATAACGGTAATTATTTATTTATTATTATAGACTTTTTGTGGTTTTAATGGTTGTCATCAGCATTGTGTGGATCCCCATCATAGTAGAATTGCAAGGTGGACAGTTATATTTATACATACAATCAATTGCGGCATATCTCGCTCCTCCCATTGCTGCTGTTTACATAATGGCTATATTTTGGAAAAGAACTAATGAGACTGTAATAAAAGATTCTAGAATATTTTATATCTAAAATTACATGGAGTTTAATTTCAGGGAGCATTCTGGGGTATAATCACTGGATTTATTGTGGGTGTTGCTCGGATGATATTGGATTTCGTGTTCAAGGAACCGGTTTGCGGGGAAGAAGAGACACGTCCACTCATTTTGTTACGAGTTCATTACATGTATTTTGCGATGATCCTTTTCTGGCAAACAATTATCATTTCAGGTGTAATAAGTTATTTTACAAAACCTCTTGGCGATGCTTTTGTAAGGGCTAGAAATTTAATTTTACGAAAAAAAAAATTATTAAATGTTGCAATTCTTTTTATTTGTAGTTAATCAGAACAACTTTTTGGACGCGTTTTACAAAAGAAAATAGAGAGGACGATAGGCACTTTGATTTTAGTTTCATTACAAGTCCGGAAATAGAAATGAAAAAAATCGAAACAACTTATGTTGACTTTCAACCGATGCAACACGATAACCTCAATGAATTGCAGAAGAAATCTTCCGATCAAAATTCGGGTAAGCAGAGTTTTTTTTATTCATAATTCCAGTTCTTAGAAATTGTATTGAATTTACAAAATTCAGGTGACGCACACCAACTGGCGTGGTGGAAATCTCTTTGGCGATGGATTTGTGGCGTCACAAGTGCAGAAATTCAGGCCCAAGATGCATTGGCATTCACTGATCGGTTAACTGCAATTGCGTCGCTGCATCAGGAACCACGGACCAGGTTATTTCTCAATATCAATCTGGTGATCACTTTAATAGTCGGCATCTGTCTTTACGTTATTTTCTCAGTACCAGGATTGGTGATTTAGTTTGATCTGAAATTGCTAATTTGTTTATTTAGTACTTAAAAGTTACATTACATAATGACTTAATTTTGAATATTTTTTTTTTATATTATTGTGCAATAATTTTCAGGAATTTTACATTTTGTTAAATTATGATTATTTATTTGTTTTGAGTTTTTTTTAAAAAAATTGTTTTTTATTTGTAATTTCGTTTGAAATAAGTTAAAATAAGAGAACGTCGCTATTTATTAAATTTGAGACAATTTAATTTTGATGTTTTTTAAAAATATCATTCCAAGAAAGGAATCAAAATCTTTTATATTTATTTTTGTTTGCACAGTCACATTTGAAGTTGCATAAAATGTACAAGTAGTACAGGGTCACTGACATAATATTAGGAAATTATTTTGTTACAATGTAATTTCGAAATAACTACCTATTTTGTAATTAAATATTTGCTCAGTTCTGTCTTGTTATACAGTTACTAGTAAAGTAAGGCATATCTCATTTCTATTGGCACTAACTTGTAATATTTAACAAATTTTTATTAACAACGGTGTACAAATACCGTATTTCTCCAAATAAGAGCCGCGGCTCTTATTCCAAACTGGCACTTTCAGCTGCGGCTCACAATTGAGGGCGGCTCTTATTATTTTTGTACCGTATTCGGTCAAATATCGCAGTTTTAAGGAAAGTCTAAATTATTTTCTGTGAAAAATGTGATATTTGACCGAATACGGTACACTCGTCTTGTTTTTTAATGAAAATAGTACATAATTCTGTAAAAATCTCGAATTGTAGCCACCCTCGAACAACAACCACGGCTACTATTCCAGAGCGGCTTTTAATCGGAGGAATACGGTAGTTTTTAAGTAACGATATTGTAATAGAAAATGCAGTTTTATATGTTTTATTTGTTTTATGAAAATAATAAATTCTTTTTATGTTTCGTTTAATGCAAATACTTGAGTTTTATTACAGTATTCGTTGTAATTAAATGGTTTTATAGAGACTGATTGCAGTAGCCAACACCCGAGACAAATTAGCATTGTTTAAAAGTATTTTACCTTTTGACATCAGGAAACGACATTTGGGTATCAATGCATGGGAACACCTAAAGTTTCCGTCACAAGTCAAATCTGGTTTTTTTAATGATATGGAAAGTTTTTAACGTCAAGGACGACCTTGAGAAAGAAAAGTAAAAAGACCATACTGGTGTATAAAAAATATTCATTTTTACCTAGAACTTAAAGTTGTAGTTATATTGAACATTTGGTTGTGTTGGATATCATCCAAGTTTTGCCGGAAAGCAGTATTAAAAAGTAAGGTTAGATCATTCGTGGTTGCATTTATAAGCGGATTTCAATGTGAAACATTTAGATATCGGTGCACTACACGATAATTGCCATACTGCCATGGCAATTTTAAACGAATGGGACATACTTACTCTTTGCTTATACTTCGTATTCGTCTTAGGAATTGGACTTTATGTAAGTTGCACTTTATTTAAGTTTACATTATATACTTACTGTCTGCTTATACTTCGTCTTAGAAATAGGACTTTGTGTAAGTACATAGTGTAAACCATCAATTATTATTTTTAATTTCGTTCAATATTTTTCGATTTCTCACATGGAGACCTCAAAATTAATAAATTTACAATTTCAAAAAAAAATTCTTGATTGCATTGTATTGCCAATTAACTAACTAACTTTTTTACGCACATTTTTTATTTTTGGTATTATTTTAGGCAATGTGTCGTACAAATCGAGGAACACTTAACGGTTATTTCCTCGCTGGTCGTTATATGACATGGCTTCCGGTAATTCACTTAAAATCAAATTTCAAAAATTACAACGCAAGCAACGATCGAGATAAGCATAAAACTGTTTTTATAGGTTGGAGCATCTTTATTCGCTAGTAATATCGGCAGTGATCATTTTATAGGTCTAGCAGGTGCAGGAGCTGCATCAGGAATAGCAGTTGGGGCATTTGAAATGAATGTAATTAGGAATTGCGTCTTTTCTTATCTTTATTAGTATTTTTTAAAATTTTCTTTCCGCAGGCCGGTATTGTATTGCAAGTTCTGGGTTGGGTTTATTTGCCAGTATACATTGCTAGCAAAGTATGTAATTACTGGCAAAATTGTCGTCAATTAAAAAGATTATTATTTTTTCCTTATCTTTGCATTTCCAGGTATCAACTCTTCCTGAATACATGAACAAGCGTTTTGGAGGTCAACGTATACGTGTATTTCTCTCAATTTTATCGTTAATGCTTTATATTTTTACTAAAGTTTCGGTATACGGTATTCATTTACGAATGGATAACATTTTAACTAAAAAATTGTATATTTATTTAAGGTAAATTTGTATGCTGGTTCTCTATTTATTCGGCAGATTCTTAATTGGGATATTTATCTGTGCATTTTATTATTATTGGCGTTAACCGCATTATCTACAATTACTGGTAATTTGCATGGAAGTTGGTGCATAAAGTTGAACTAAACTTAAAGGTTTAAAAAAATAAAACAGAAAAAACGTTTCTTGCAAGGTGGCTTGGCAGCAGTGATCTACACAGACACCTTGCAATGTTGCATCATGATAGTCGGCGGTTTGGTCCTTATGGTTATAAGCTTCCACGAGGTTGGAGGTTTCACAGAATTGATGGTTAAATATACAAAATCTGTAGCGAATATGACTTTGCCCAATGACACTTGCGGTCAGCCGCTGCCAGATTCGTGGGAAATGCTGAGAAGCCCAACCAGTAAAGATTTGCCATGGCCGGGATTTTGGTTTGGCCAAACCACGGTTAGTTTGTGGTATTGGTGCAGCGATCAGGCATGTACTAAAATTTTGTTCACTGTTGGGTTAATTTATTCGTTAAATTAAATTAACAGATGATGGTTCAAAGAGCACTAGCTTCAAAATCTCTAAGTCATGCGCAGGGAGGAACTCTTTTCGTAGGATTGTTGAAATTCCTCCCCTTATTTATGATGGTTATTCCTGGAATGATCAGTCGTGTATTATACCCAGGTAAAACAACGAATTAAAATTAATTAAAACCTAACGAAATTTCTTCTCAATTAGATATTGTGGCATGTGCTGACCCAGATGAATGTTTTAAATACTGTGGCAGCCGAGAAAGCTGTTCTAATTTAGCATATCCATTATTAATTCTCCGGTTATTGCCTTCGGGTGAATGCTTTAAATATATATTTTGGCAAAAAATTATTTAATTAGCATTTGAACATAATTATACATTTTTAAGGTTTGAAGGGACTTTTAGTAGCTGTAATGCTGGCAGCTTTAATGTCTGATCTGACATCGGTATTTAACAGTGCTAGTACATTAGTAACGATGGATATATGGCGAAGAATCCGAAAATCTGCTCAAACTAAAGAGCTACTGTTGGTAGGAAAGTATGATGATTTAAAACTGAATTTAAAACATGAAGAAAATGACCCATTAATGTTTTATGTAGATTCACTGTTTTAGGAATGGTTGGTTTGAGTATTGCTTGGGTTCCAATTATTCTGTCAATGCAAGGCGGCCAGTTATTTGCTTACATACAATCTGTAATGTCATATTTAGCACCACCCATAGCGGCTGTATACTTAATGGCTGTACTTTGGAGACGTTTTAACGAGCAAGTAATTAAAATTTAAAATACATGTGCCATCGTTAAGTGTGCAAGGGAAATGATTGATTTTTCTTCTTTATTACAGGGTGCTTTTTGGAGTCTTATAGTAGGCTTTATTGTAGGTGTAATAAGAATGGTTTTAGATTTTTATTATGGTTCCCCTGCTTGCGGCGAAGTGGACAATCGACCACTAATTATTGCTAATGTACATTACATGTATTTTGCATTGATTCTTTTTTGGTTTACGGTATTAGCTGGAGTAACTGTCAGTTTTTGTACGGAACCATCTGCAGACTATATGGTAACTAGTTTTGATTTGTTTACTTACTGTTACTCATTTTTTTTACAATAATTTTTAGTTGATTCGCACGTTATTCTGGACTCGATTTGACACCGCTACAAGACCCGACGAAAAACCAAGTGAAAATTTAGAAATTAACGATAATTGCGAATTTAAACTTGCCGCTATTGCTACAAATATAAACACAACTCAAACAGGTATACATGCAAGTGTAGGTACTATATGCATATATCGGTAATGAAACTTTTTGATAAAGGTAAATCTTCTGATATTCTCGTACATCAGGAAGCAATAAGTATTCCGAAATGGAAAAAATTGTTTTTTTGGTTGTGTGGTTACAGCCCGTCAGAAGCTAAACAGCTTGAAAATAATGAAGCAATGGATGCTCATTTAGAAAAACTGTCTTCTTTAAAACAAAGTTCTTGGGCAAAAGTGTTTCTAGCTATCAACTTAGTTGTAATTGTAGTTTTAACTATTGGTTTGAATGTATTTTTTACATATGGAACTCGACATATATTAAAAAACCTAGTTTAAACTCATTGCAAACAACAAAAAAACAAAATTAAAAATTAATTATTTTTTTTTGGGTTTTATCCTTATAAAACGTTTATCGTGCTTTAAAATTAAACTTTTGTTCATTGCTTGTTTTTCAACATTCTAAAAGTTTATTCACATTTCACATCAAGTTTATAAACGTTTTTAAAAATACATTTTTATATGATAACAGCATTTCGTTTCACATGATAAACTCTTAAATCTTAGTAAAAGTTCAATCAACAGAATACTTTTTCAATCAAACTTAAAATTGAACGAATAATTAAAATTTGTGTCCAGTTATTTACATGCTCAAAGTATAACATCATCGTAATTTTTTTCGAATTAATTTTTTTTAGTGCAGTTATAAATAATTTTGTTAAGTGACAACAATTTTAAACGAGAAATAAACAACAATCACAAACATAAACTGGTGCAAAATAACTTACAGTTGTATCGCATCATGTGCGTAGCAACAAAAATTAATTTCATCTTCTACGAAAACGGCAAGTGAAATACCATTAGATGTTCTGAAAAAGTGTCATGAGTACGAAAGTAAAATGAGGAAATACCATTGATGGGGGATATGTTAAAACTTATTTTAAATTTTCACCGTTGTATTTTTAAAACCAACAGCAATTTTCCAAATGTTTGGCCAAATACAGTTTTCGGTTTAACTTTTTTATTGGAAGCGTTAGAGTCATTTAATACTTTTACAATATATTAATTTGGATAAAATTTCACAGAGCATTCGTTATAAAGAAAATAATTTTCGGGCTCTTTTTCAATTTCAATTAAAAGTAACAAGATAAATGAAGAAAAAAATAAAGGAAAGATAGATTGGCAGCAGAAGAGAAAACGGGAAGAGAGCAAACACTGCCGTATCAAGAGAAACATTATGCGCGACAGAGTAATTGACGACGTAATCCATAGTCATGCCTACTTTGAAAATCACATTATGCATTAGCGTTTTTTGTAATCGACTTTTCCACTGGGCTGTTTGTTTCCGCTTTCGTTTTTAAACGTTTTTCTATCAAAAGAAATCACAAAACAATTCAAATTTATATATAAATTATCAAAAACAAATTTCCATCTTTTAATTTATAATTATTTTACCCTGAGTCAATTGCGATTCGGTCTCCTGTTTGCTATTTAGGGTAGAAAATGATTTAGGAGACTTAGAGTTATCTGCGAAAAATTATTCACATCGAAATTAAATAAAATCTTTAATATCACAAAATTTTAAACGGGGTTATGCTTATTGTAATGAAACGCACCATTTAAGTTCTGAGATTTTAATTCAGAATTAATTACTGGATTCGCTTGCTGCAGTGCAGCGTATTCTGGATGATCCCCGACAGTATCCATTAAAGCTGCCAACAGCGCATCTATAATTAAACAACGACAAATTTAACGATGCGACAAGTTGTCTTTGTTCTGCTATCTTACTAATCACTTTCCGTTGTAAAGCTGGAGATATTCGTCCTCTTGCCGTTTCTTCTTGTAAAAACAGTGTAAACCTCTGCAACGCTTCTTCCGCGTCATTGTTCCCTACAAGACGACGTTAATTATAAATATCCTGTAATTTTACCCGTAATTAAACTTCAAACCGCGCATAACACTCTGCGTGAACATTTGTTTAGCTAATTGATAAATAACTTCTTCCAAAGAGAATTCTTTGGATAGGAAATCTGCAAGTCGACCTCGTCCGAGTATTTCATCGTAGTCTATCTCTGGATTAACATTAGCTTCATACGTATCCTCTTCATTAAATATTCCTGTTCTGTGATAACCTTATTTAAAATGATTGGAAATTTCTATTTATTAGAATTGTCAAGGTTATAATTAAAATTTTAAAACGATTACTTGGTTGTCGTGAACTAATGGCTGAAGACATTCTTTTGCTTTCTCCTGACGATATTTCTATTGAATCCGATTGCAAATGATGATTAATTCCAAACTGAGAAGAGTGCTCTCGAAATTTTTGCTCGCGGCTTTCCTGAACACAGAAACTATACTCAGTCAAAACAAATAGAAACTCTGATAAACTTAAAGCAAATTTACTTGGTTGCTTAACATTTCCCTCCTAGCAGCTATTGCTCTGATACGATTTGCTTTTTCGCTTTGCGCTCTAAGAATATCTAAATTTATTTTAACCTCCTCCAAATAATTAATTGCGTCCTCTTGACTTAACTAAAATGTAAACACAAATTTAATCATATTACATTGACTAATTTAATGCTCTAACCAGTCTCTCCCGCATAAGTTCCTCAATTGCCAGAGTTACTCCGTCTTCATCTCCTGTTCGATGAATATATTCGGCCATATCAATTGGACTGTACTGAATACCTTCTAAAGGTGTGTAATAATCCTACAATAGCAAAACAATGTATCACTTTTAATTTTAATTTATTCGTATAGGCTATATTTGTCCCTTGTTTACACACCTCGTTCATTTCTTTGCTCTCGCTGATTTCCTTCCCGTTGTGGTTAATATTTGTTCGATGAATTCCTTTATTTGGAATGTCTACTACCGTCTTGACAATCTTGTCAGGTTTGGCATCGCCCTCCTTCTGCGTTTCGACAGTTTCCTGTTTTCTACTCGCTAACATTTGCCCGTTTCTTGCGTCTTGTACTGGAAATATTAAATTGCCCAACGCATTTCGATCAAAACACAGTTAAAATTCAATTTTGTTTATTCCTGAGATGCTTTTCGCTGTATTTCTATAATAAATAAATGGAGAGAAGAAGGAAATTTTTTTCTCCGTTTACATTTCGATTTTTCAAGTGGAACCTTCCAAACTTATTTTAGAAAAGATTGCCAGTCGAATTAATGTCAAAACCATCTCACAAAAAAAAAAAAAAAACATAAAAAATGAAAAGAAATATCCGAAGTTAAATAAACTTTAGATTATAAATTAAAATGTCAGAATTTACATATGAATAAATATTTTTTTTAAATCTTATAACCTTTAGTCTCAGTTTCCATAAACGATGACTTTTGGCCGTTCACATTAGTCGAAGCTTGAACTTCAGACTTAACAACAGCAATGTCATCATGAGTTTTTGCTGAAATTAGAAAGCATGATAAATGTAGGCATTTCAGCATGGCACCCTGCGTTGTTTCATTAATGAGTATAAAAGAAAACCCGAACCTTAGGTCATTACCCTCGGCTCCGCTAGTTCAATCTTCATCCTTGTTCTTTCTCAATTAACGCTTGATTCCATTTCAATTACGAACAAAGAATAGGAAAAATTATCCACAAACCTTGGTTTTTTAATGTTTCCAGTTGTTGCTCTTCATCTGTGACCTATATGTTTAAAAAAAATAAATGTTAAATTTAATTTGTGGATGCGGCGTACACATACAGAGATGTACTTCCAAACCAATATCATTAGAAACGACGCGGTTTGAATCGTATCTTTGGAAACTCGATTATAAATTTCATTAAAAATAAAAATATTCAGAAAAATCAAATTAGTTTGAAGCTAACGCAATTTATTTATTTATTTCGAAGCATTCTTTCTTAGTTTAAGCTTGGCAATTAAAACGCCAACATTTCCCTGTATTTTTACAGACATAAGTTTTTTAATTCCCTCAATATTTAAGTTAAATACTCTTGCTGGCAAAAGCAAACCAAAAATTCCAAACGGTTGGGTTTTTCGAATTAAAAATTTAATCATGAACTGAGGAGTTGCACAACCGTTTCTTGTACTTGTATATCCAATTTATTGCGTAGCCGCTGCATGCAATATATTTGACTCGAATCGAAATAGCAACCTCAAGTGCAGACTCATACACGAAATTATAAATGACAAGTTGGCACAAATTTAATAACACGGATGATAAAACATGTTTCTAGTTCAAGACAAACAGATCGAATAAATTTTTAAAAATATGTATAATCAAATCAGTAAATTAAATTAACACTTGTAACATGCGACTGGCCAGGGATTTATTGATGATTTTCGAGATAACAGATCAACAATTTAACTTGTTATCATCTACGAAGTCGCAATAGCAACTTCAACCAGCTTTAAGCATTATTAATTACTACGCATTTTCTCATTAATTTAAATTTTAAAGCGCGTAGTAATTACTGTATAGAGTAACACATGCTGAATAGCTTCAATCTAATGGCTTTCATACGCACCAACCATTAAAGATGTAGTATAACTCTAGACTATAAAAATTAGTAAATTGAATTCTACAAAAACATACACTCTTCAGGATTACATCATTTAAGGCGCTTTGAAGGATCTCCCCAAAGGCAGAGAAATCTTATTTAACATTCTCTTTATTTAAAAATAAATACTTTACTTTTAGTATTTTTAAATAATTCAACGAAAATGCTACATTCTGATAGAAAAAGCGAAACAGGTGGGTCCCCAACTAGATTTTTAAGCAAGGTAATGGAAAAGTCATATTGCGCTTCTTTTATTGCTCCAAATCCCAAACCCCTGTATTGTGCCCTTTCAATTTTATGTCGCTCTTCCCTTGAGTTTAGAGACGTTGTAGAATTTCAACTAGCTCAAATACAAGACGAATCAATCTGTTTGGATCAACAGAGAGGAAAACAAAATTGCTCCAACAACAAAAAAAATAGATATGATTCAATTGGTTAAACTTTACCTGAGATGTAGCAGAATCCTTCACAACTGAAAAAATAAATAAATAAATAAATGAATATATAAATAAATTCAACCAATTTTTCTAAATTTGAAAAAAAAAAAAAAATCTAATGGAATAAACAGTATAAAGAGCTATTTTTTAAATCGCAGTTGCTAAAAAAAGATGCCATAAACGGAGTTTGTATTAGTAAATTAAGGAAATTTAGTTGCAGTAAAGTGCGGACGCTTGGCTAGTTGAATCCCATTTCCTTCCTAGCTGGACATTTCACGAGTGTTGTTTTCACCCTTAGACGCCTCTATCATCAACTAACATCTGGTTTTTATTGATTCTCATTGATGGTTTACTCTCTCGAGTGTTCTCATTCTTTCACATATTTTTAGAAAAGAGTGCTTTAGTTAATGTAATAACGCTAATCTTCTATCTATAGTTGTCCTTAGTGCCAGATACGCTTGTTAAATGTATGTTTCTTCCATATTTACTGCCATGTGGTTAGTCTAACAGGTGGAAAGTAAACATCAAATATTGATGACTTGTTGGCTAAATTGTCTAACCTTTATTTCTCAATAGTTTGGGAAAATGATCTCTGTCTAGTTTGTAGCTTCCACCACTAAAATTAATTATAGATTGCTTTGGCTTATTTACCGGTAATGCGTCCTGAAAAGGATAAAATGAATGAGCAGTTGCTCAAGGCTGTTTGCTATTGACTCGTTTGTTAAATATATATAAATCACAAGTAAGTAATGGCTGCTTGCAGACACAGTTTCCTGTTTGGCACACAACAACGACATCTTCCTCAATTATGATTATAAAGAGACTATTAAAAGTGACCTTTATTATTGTTTTAAAATCAATATTTTATTTTTTTAATAACAAAGGTAAACACAATATTCGCTTTATTTATCAACGACATCTTTAATGGTCTTTTATTAAACATCTAAGTTTAGTTTCCATAGCAACATGTTGACCGACATGTCTACACATTTTGTGGAATGAACCGTTGACCCCACAAATGTCATTAGTTGCGTTTCCAAGGCAACCATACCCGGAACATGTCAGTGCCTAAGTCGAATTTTCTCATTTATCTTTATTTTATTTCTTACAATCTTTAAATTTTACCATGAGCCAAAATGAAAGCCGAGTTACTAAAAAAAAAAACAAGTGAATTAGCACAGATTCGTATTTAACTGTTCAATATGTACAAATAACGCACCCCTCGTCTGCCTTTATCAAAAAACCAAACTACAAAATGCAGCGAAGCGATCGAAGCATGAAAAGCTCCGCCTGAGCTCCCCGGAGTACTTCCCTGCACGGCATTTGCGTGCATATGCTAGAACCAGAAACAGAACAGGAAACGCAGTCTGATCGCTTTCATAAGGTGTGGCATGACATTGTCGTGCCTTACATGCCATAATTGCCGGCTGCCTTAATTACGTTGCGGGCCTGCATTGTCTCGTTAGAACAATGAGCTAATTTTCTTTGTTTTCAACTTCTAATATGCTTATCAAAGCAATAAGCTTTCCGCAATCGACTTCTTTTGCATGGATAAAGTCAAAAGATCATATCAAATTGCACCGTGAAATTGTCTTTTATTATTGTAGAAAATGCGCGCCTGCGCCGGTTAAGGCAGAGAAATATTAAGCAGATGAGTTACTGCGGCCGGAAGTTGGTGGTATGAATATAAACGAAAGTTAAACCACAAAAAAATATTGCTAAATTCTTGCGATCTATTGATTTTTTTTCCCCTTATTTTCATCGCAATTCGCAACATTTTTATATTTTTTTTGTTCCACTGTCGGTGCAATGTTATTTCGTTTCTTTAAAAAATCGAAAAAAAATCTAATTTCTGCGCTTTAATTAAATGTCAACACTGGATGATGTTTCCTACAGAATACAATTTTGTTTGCCTGTGTTCTTTTAAAAAAAACTAGGCCACGTATAACCAATAAAAGTTTTTTTTTTCCTCGCTAAAAAAAATTAAACACAAAACCGCTAATACGAACCGATGTGTTTTAATTTGCAAGTGGCGTAATCTGAGCACAAAAAAGCTTTTCGTCTAATCATTCAATTTTCTTTCGTTC